>JASDQU010012696.1:73287-94415 GCA_032191745.1 Picea mariana | reverse complement strand
CTAACATGAACTCTTTTCACATTGTAGATGATATCTTTTTCCTTCTACCATTTTTTTATAAATTTATTATTAGAACTTAAAGACTTTTATAAAGTGTATGAACTCTTTAAAATTCAGAGGAGGAGGATGGAGGGGGGTTTTTTGAATTTTCTTTTTGGCAGGATACCCGATTTAGCAGTTTTGCTCTTGTTATGCTGTCTTTCATGGTGGATTTCTGATTTTAGTAACTGGTTATCTCGTTTTTTGGCGTTCTACTAGGCCTATTCTTGTGGGGAGTCTTGAGTGTACTTTCCTAGTTTTGAAGGCCAGTCCTCGGGTCTCGATTTTTGTCATTTTTCATAGCCTTCTCACTTGGGGGAACCTTGAGTTATTTCCTCTATCTCTTGCGGTAAGTCTCTTTGTGTCTGGGTTCTTTTTGAAGGTACCCTCACGGTATAATCTCCAAGGGGTCCATGGATAGTTCTTTATTTCGTCTGTCTTCATACTTAATGTGATAAGTTGGATTCTTTATAAGTCATCATTTCCTTAGTTCACGGGAATACTTGGAGGTAGGGGCCCACGATTCGTGATTGGACTGTAGATTCATAGTTGGCAGAGAACTGATAAGGTGGCAATCTCTTAGGATGGAGTTTGAGGACAATGGTTTTCTAGGTGCATCATATGAGGAGGACTGGGACCAGGACAGTCTTTTCAAGACTGTAGATGAGCTATCTGGTATTAAGGCTAGTTAGAGGCATTCAGTTAACCATTTAACTCCCTTGGAAAAGACGCTTCCAGAGACATATTCACCAAGTATACCTAGTAAAACATACACTGGCAGTGTTGTTTTTAACAAAACACCTTTCGGTTATGAAGGAGGTCTGTCTATGGTTTCTAATCAGGCACTTGGTGGTGAGGAATTTGTTATAGGTACCAATATTGGAAGCGCCACAAATCTGGTAAACAAAAGGATTGCTAAGGGTCCATCTTCGGCTTACACTCGAAGAGGACTAGTGATTTTAAAGGATTCTAGAACAGGGAAGGAGGCAAAAGCCTGGAAGCCAAAGAAAATGCGACGTCGTCTGGTCATTGGTATGGATGTCGAGCTTGAGGAGACGTGTCAACTTTCATTGTGCGCCCTAGTAGGAAAATTTTCTTCTAAACATAAGTGTAATATTACCTTCATAGACTGGATGAAGGAGGACTGGCAACCTCGGCTAGGATATATTCCAACCTTTATGACTCTACCAAGTGGATGGTTCAGTCTACTCTTTAAAACTCCTGACGATGCTGAGATCATTTTAATTTTTTTTGGGGATTATAAGGGCGACATCTTAATGATGAAAAGATGAAGGACAGGGTTTGACCCAACAACTGAGTATTTCAGTTTCATGCACGTTTGGGTGTTGTTGCTAGGGTTTCCCTTAAATCTCTGGAATATACCAGTGCTAACGAATATTGGTAATCTACTTGGTCGCTTCCTGAAAGTTGATGAAGCTAGTCTACTTTCAACAGACAAACGTCTAGCGGGAGTTTCAGTTGAATTGGACCTGCATGTTGGATTGATGGATTCCATTGAACTGAAGTGGAGAGGCCATGTTTCGGTTCAACGTCTGGATTATCTCAGTTTTCCATTTAGATGTACCTCTTGCAGGTGAACGAGACATTTGAGGAAAGATTGTCATATTGATCTTGGCCTCTCTGAGGAGGAATTTGATCAATATCCTAGTTCAAAGGACTTGAATTATATCGAGGAAAGCTCGAAGGAACAAGGTTCGTTGGGAGGTGGTGAAACAATGGGTATGGATGAGCCTCAGGTCGGTGCTACAAATACCCTCATTGGTAAGATTAAAATTTATTGTCTATCTCTTTTCTTTAATATAACTTTGTGGGAAAGGGATTTCTTGGAAAATTATGTATTATTACATACAGTCTCATCGGTTTTTAATAAGAAGGGGATGGAATTGACTGATTTGAGTGTGACCTTAGGAATTCCTGATTAGACTTTGCCTCTTCCTACTGGTGTTTCTGTTGTTTCCGAGACTTCAGCTCCTATGGTTCCATCACCTATGGATATGATTTCTCAAGCTATCCCTTCTCCTTCATTGCCCATTTCAGATCCGTCTTTGGCTGAGTCTTTAGTTCCTTATGTGGCTGATTCTTTAGTTCCTACTCTACAGAAGAATACCGTGTTGGTTCCTCTTCAAACTTTTTGGGGATCGACCGCTTATATTAACTTGAGTTATAACTCCAGTGGTGATTTGATTTATAACAGACCAGACCTTGGTAGAAAGTTGGCCTGGTCGAGGGGTCTAGCTTTTGAAGTATCTCCTATTAAAACTAGGAGTGCTCAGAAGAAACAAGAGCTTGGCTCTTCTTCTTTAGATAAACCTACTACATCAAATTTGGATTTGGGGGTGCTTAGAGGCATGAAAGCCTTGGCTAGGGATAAGTCATGATCCTCCTCACCCTAAATATCAGAGGGGTGGGGCCCCCCCTAAAACTTCCCTCCATGAAAAGTTTATTATCTACCACAAATCCAGACATTATCTTTCTTCAGGAGACCCTTGTTGATGAAGGCAAAGCTAGAAAGTTTATACTTCTTTGTGTCCCACCTCGATGTACATTGTTGTGAGATCTATGGGGAAGTCGGGAGGTCTTTTAGCGGCGTGGAATCCTAATATAGTGGACCTTCAACCATACTTATGTGATGGTGGCATTTTATTTACAGGTTTTTATATCCCTGGAAAAAGAAGGATTAGCTTGATAAATGTTTATGGCTTGTGTTCAGGCCGCAGATTGTTTTGGGAAAACTTGGAAGCAAAGGGACTTATTGGTCTGAGTAATCTTATCATAGTGGGAGATTTATTTTTTTTTACTGGTCTTGATGAAGTCTGGGGAGTATCGGCCTTGATATATTCTCAGGTGGCCTTCTTCAGAGATCTGTTTCTGAGACATCATTTGATTGATGTTAAGCCTGCTGAGGTGGTACCAACTTGGCGCAACTGTAGATTCGGGGCAGATGGTATTCAAAAACGGTTAGACAGGGTTTACGTTTCTACAGAGCTTCTAAATGAATCAACTTTTTTTAGATCTTGGGTCGATCATCCTTACATTTTCGACCATGCACCAGTCTTTTTTTCAGTTGGATTATGGTATCAAGTTCGCATACTATCCATTCAAGTTTAGTGCGGCTCTGTTAAAAGATAATATTTTTGGTGATCTGATAAGAGAAGTGTGGAATGCACAGCAGAACTTTACGAGAGCTGGGGCACAATCTAGATTAATTGGGAAGTTAAGTATTCTCAAAGATAGGGTGAGAAAGTGGACAGTGGTTAAAAAGAAAAGAGAACAATAGACTTTTAATTAGATAGAAAATGAAATTGTTACTCTTATCAAAGAGAGTCTAGATTTTCCAACAGCGACTGAGCCTCTTAATCGCTTGAAAGTACTTGAGAATGAAAGGAACAGAATGTTAATGGATAAGGAGGATTTATGGCGCCAAAAGAGAAGGGCTATTTGGATCCGATTGGGTGATAAGAATAAAAAAAAATTTCACGAGTTTGTGAGCTTTAGGAGAAACAAAAAACACCTATGGGAAGTCAAGGATGATTATGATCATGTGCATACAGGGCAGGAGGCTATTAAGGCAAGAGCCATGAGACATTTCATTTCTTTTTATAAAGATTCCCATAATTCGATTGTGGATCAAATTGAATCGGTTCGTTTATACCCTAGGCTGACTACAGAGGAGGAGGTACAAATACTTGAAAATCCGGTCACAAAAGATGAGATTCTTGTGGTCCTGAGGGGTTTTACCAAGGACAAGAGTCCTAGTCCTGACAGGTGGATAGTGGATTTCTTTTTGCATTTTTTTGACTTGGTTGTTGATGATCTTTTAGAGGCTATCGAAGAATCGTTCTTATCTGGTATGGTAAATAGATCTTTAAATTCGACTTTCATTGATTTAATCCCAAAGGTTAATGGTCTGACATCTTTTGGTGACTTTAGGTCGATCACCTTATGTAATCTCGTTTATAAGATTATTACTAAGATTCTAGCCAAGAAGATTAGACCTATTATGTCATGTACTCTTTCAGAAGAATAGTTCGGGTTTTTAAAAGGCAGACAAATCATTGAGGCTATAGGTACAATGTAGGAGTGTATTCACATCATAAAAGAGAAAAATTTGCAAGCTCTAATCCTCAAGATTGACTTGAAGAAAGCATATGATTGTATAAGTTGGGACTACATTAGACTTGTTCTTCTTCAATGTGGCTTTGCTCTTCCAATGACCAAGTGGATTATGGGGTGTATTTCTTCGGCCACCTATGTTGTCCTTATTAATGGTGAGCCTACTGATTTTTTCAATGGGGAAAGAGGTATCAGACAGGGGTGTCCACTGTTGTTGGGTATCTGTTATATTGTTTGCACAAGTAGTAGTGTTTGAGTGTATGCGTCGGGCGCGTAGGGGGGCAGTGCCCTCGGAAAAAAAAAATCTTCCTCGGGAAACGTGACACCTACCTCGGGAAACGTGTCATGTATTTAGGTGGTTTTTTCGACACATGGTTTTTTTCCGATGGTTTTCTATTTCCGGTTAAGGAATTAAGGTTTTGGACTAATCCAGGTCATTGGGTTAGGGCTTTGGATGTCAGTGGCTCCTATATGTATATTGTATTGTAAACAATGTAACACAATGAATGAATATAATATATGCTAGTTTTCCCGGTTTGGGTTTCCAGGGGAAAAATTTCTGTGTAATGTTTATATTTGTCATTATATCTTTTCTGTTCTTTTCTGAATATCTGTTTACAGTAGGCATTGTACAAGGTTAGAATTTACATTTGGTATCAGAGCTTTACTGGCTTTAGGGGGATGCCTTTGTGGTCAAGGGTTTGGCTCGGGACTGCGATAAGCCTTGTTACAGTGGGAGATCTGCGGTATTGTTTTTCAGGTGAAAAGAAATGGCAAGCAATTTGAAGATGGAGATCGAGAAGTTTAATGGGAAAATATTTGAGCTGTGGAAGCTCAAGATGGAAGATCTTTTGGTGGACAGAGACCAGTGGATCACTGTAGATCCAGGTACTGCACCTATAGGAACTTCTGCAAATGACTGGAAAAAGATGGATCAAAAGGCAAAGAGAACAATCCGACTGTGTCTCTCCGATTCAATATTACTGAATGTATCAGAGGAAGCTACAACCAAGGATTTATGGGGAAATTTGGGGAAGTTGTATCAGTCTAAGTCCCTGGTAAATAAACTATTCCTGAGAAAGAAGTTGTATAACTTGAGGATGAGAGATGGAGACTTGGTGGCAGATCATTTGAATGCCTTCAATACTGTGGTAAGTCAGTTAGTATCTATTGAGATTAAAATTTCAGATGAAGATAAATGTATCGGTTTGTTGTGTTCCTTACTAGACTCGTGGGATAGTATGGTTGTGGCCATAGGTAGTAATACAACTTCTTTGAAGTTTGAAGAAGTGGTCTCATCCTTGTTGTTGGAGGAGATGAGACGAAAGAATATGGAAGGACATAACACAGACACATTATTTGCAAGNATGTTGGAGGTGTGGAAAAGAAGGGCACTACAAGAAGCAGTGTAGATCCAAAGTTGAGGAAAAGAAGGGATCTGAAGAATGTTCTTCTACAGAAGAAAATACCTCCAAGGAAGAAGGAGGGGATGTGTACTTGGCCTCTTCAAGCACACATGCATATCATGAGGCATGGTTGATTGATTCTAGTGCATCCTTTCATATGACTCCCCAGAGGGAGTGGTTCTGCGAATATGAAAAGTATGATGGAGGTAATGTTTTCTTAGGTAATGATTCGACAACCATAATCATAGGAAGAGGAAAGGTCAAGTTGAGACTCATAGATGGAAGGATTAGAACACTGCCTGGTGTTCTACACATCCCAGGTATGGCCAGACATTTGATTTCTGTAAGCAAAATGAAATATGTAGGGGTAAAAACAATTTTTGAAAAGGGAACTTGCAGGATGGTTTGAGGAGCAATGGTGTTGATGAAGGGAGTACGGTTTGGAACTATGTATAAGCTGCTAGGAAGCACTATTAGTGATGGGTGTAATAGCTCCATTGTTCCTCACATTGGAGTTGAAGAAGAAAGAACTCCTACAGTCTCTGGAGAAAAGGTTATGTTGTGGCATCAAAGACCGGGGCATATCGGAGAGAAGGGTCTTCGACTACTACATGGTAAAGGTATGGTTGAAGGTATGTGTAACTTCTCTCTGGATTTTGATTTCTGTGAACATTGTCTATATGGGAAGCAGAATCGGGTAAGATTCCCCTCTGGTGCAACTAGGGCAGAAGGAATTTTACAACTAGTTCACAGTGATGTTTTTGGACCTGTGTCAGTCCCATCATTGGGAAAATATGTGTACTATGTCTCATTTATAGATGACTTCTCGAGGAAAACTTAGATATATTTCCTCAGGAAGAAATCTGAAGTCTTTGACAGGTTTAAAGAGTTTAAGGCTCTTGTTGAGAATCAAACAGAGAAAAGAATTAAGGTGTTGAGAACAGATAATGGCGGAGAGTTTTGCGGGAATGAATTTGAAGAATTCTGTAAGAAGTGTAGTATAGCAAGGCAGAAGACTACTCCATATACACCTCAGCAGAATGGAGTTGCAGAAAGGATGAATAGGACGCTGATGGAAAAAGCAAGGTGCATGCTCAGTGGTGTCGGGTTAGGGCAAGAATTATGGGCAGAGGCAGTGGGTACTACATGTTATCTGGTAAACATATCACCCTCATCAGCGTTGGGTGACAAGACTCCATAAGAGGTATGGACTGGTAAGGAACCTTCTCTCACACATCTTAAGGTATTTGGCTGCGATGCATATGTTCATGTTCCAAAGGAAAACATGAGTAAGCTGGATAAGAAGGTTGAAAAATGTATCTTTATTGGATATAAAGATGCTCTCAAAGGTTATAAGCTTTGAAACCTAGAAACTAAGAAGGTAGTGTATAGCCGAGATGTGGTATTTAGAGAAATGAAGGATGTTGTTAAACAGGAAGTCCTACCAAGTAAGGAAGAACCAGAGAAGATAGAGTTTGATTTAAAGGATGATGAAGCAGACTCTACAAAAGAACATGAATCATAAGAAGAATATCCTCATACTCCAGTATTGAGGAGATCGGATCGAGAAAGAAGGCTACCGGAAAGGTATAGTCCATCTGATTTTTGTTCAAATTTTTCTTTGTCTATTACTGATGATGATCCTAGAACTATCAGGGAGGTAGTGGATTCAGAGGATGGAAATATCTGGAAAAGGGCCATGGAAGAAGAAATGACATCTTTGGATAAGAATGAGGCTTGGGATCTAGTGGAGTTGCCAACTGGAAGAAAGCCCATTGGCAACAAATGGGTATTTAAAAAGAAGCTGAATGCAGAAGGAAAAGTGGAGAAATAAAATGCTCGGTTAGTAGCAAAGGGTTATTCCCAGGTTGAGGGAATTGATTTTGGTGAGATTTTTTCTTCTGTTGCCAAGTTAATCTCTATAAGATTTATGTTATATGTTGCTACTGCATTTGATTTTGAAGTAGAACAGATGGATGTGAATACAACATTCTTGCATGGGGATCTAGAAGAATAAATCTTTATAAAGCAACCAAAAGGTTATGCTGTGAAAGGAAAGAAGAAGCTGGTATGCAAGCTGAAAAAGTCCCTGTATGGTTTAAAAATATCACCAAGGATGTGGTATCAAAAATTTGATACTTATATGCTGGGACTTGGCTTCACAAGAAGCAAAGAGGATCACTGTGTGTATTCTAAATTAATTGGTGATCATTTGATTTATTTGGTCTTGTATGTGGATGACACGTTGCTGATAGGAAACAATAAGGAGATTATCTAGGATGTGAAAACTCAGTTGTCCTCTAAATTCGACATGAAGGATCTTGGTGCTTCAAATTTCATTTTGGGCAAGGAAATTAAAAGAGATCGAAAAAAGAGGAAACTTTGGTTAAATTAGAGAAAATATGTCGAGACAATATTGCAGAGGTTTAATATGCATGAATGTAAACCGATCAAGGTTCCTATTCCTGTTGGTGTAAAGTTATCTGCGGATCAATGTCCCAAGACACATGAAGAAGAGGAGGACATGTCTCATGTTCCATATGCAAGTGAAATTGGTAGTTTGATGTATGAAATGGTCTGTACTAGACCGAACATTGTACATGCAGTGGGAGTTTTGAGCAGGTATATGTCAAAACTAGGGAAGGAGCATTGGACAACAATAAAAGGGGTTTTCATGTATTTGTGTGGCACTGCTAGCTATGGATTGTGCTATGAAGGAAGACCGGGATTGGACAGAGTGGTAGATATACATGGATTTTTGGATGCAGACTGGGATGGAGATTTGGATCATAGGAGATCTACAAGAGGGTGTGTGTTTAACCTGTTTGGAGGAGCAATAAGTTGGATGAGCAAAAGACAGGCTATAGTGGCACTTTCAACTACAAAATCTGAATACATGGCAGCCACTCATGCAAGTAAGGAAGCAGTATGGTTACAAAGATTGTGTTCAGGTATTAGGTTGGTACAAGAAGCTGTAAGGATAGCGTGTGACAGTTAGAGTGCAGTTTTTCTGGCGAAGAACCCTGCTTATCATTCAAAGACAAAGCACATTGATATTCAATATCACTTTGTGAGAGACATGATTGAAGAAAAGAAAGTATCACTGATGAAGGTGGACACTTTGAAGAATGTTACAGACTCATTAAAAAAATCTGTGAGCACTGAGAAGTTCTCTTGGTGTAGAGGATCCATGAGCATTGTTGCCCTGGATTTTTTACTATGTAACCCTGTAACCCCCTGTATCCAAAGAAAACAACAAGTGGGAGAATGTTGGGTATGTGTTATATTCTTTGCATGAGTAGCAGTGTCTAAGCATATGCATTGGGCATGCAGGTGGGTTAGAGGGGGATGCAGGGGGGCGGAGCCCCCGGAAAAAAAAAAATTCCGCCTCGAGAAACATGACACCTACCTCAGAAAACATGTCATGTATTTAGGTGTTTTTTTCGGCACATGGTTTTTGCCGATGGTTTTCTATTTCCGATTAAGGAATTAGGGGTTTGGACTAATCCAGGTCATTGGGTTAGGGTTTTGGATGTCGCTGTCTCCTATATGTATATTGTATTGTAAACAATGTAACACAATCAATGAATATAATATATGCTGGTTTTCCCGGTTTGGGTTTCCAGGGGAAAAATACCTGTGTAATGTTTGTATTTGCCATTGTATATTTTTTGTTCTTTTCTGAATATTTGTTTATAGTAGACATTGTACAAGGTTAGAATTTTCAACTGTCACCTTTGCTCTTTATTTTAGTAATGGAAGGCTTGAGTCTTGCATTGAAAAAGTGACAAGGGGAAGGTAGGGTGATAGGTATTAAGGTAACCAGACTCTTACGGATTCTCCATCTCCTTTTTGTAGATGATATTCTCATAATGACCAATGCTTCTGTTAATGAGTGGTTGGAGATACAAAATCTCCTGGCTATCTTTTGCAACGCTACAAGGTTGATGATTAATTCTCAGAAAACATCCTTTTATCAGTTTGGAGTGCAACCAGCTGTCTTGGACTCCATAATTTTTTTTTTTCCATATGAAGTTAATAATATTGCAAATGGATTTAAGTATTTGGGTTATACTTTGAAAGTTGACAGGTTTAAAGCTGAATATCGGGATTGGCTGTTATCCAAATATGAAAATAGAATTGACCATTGGTGCAATCGATGGTTGACTTTGGGAGTTCGCTTGGTTCTGGTCAAGGCTATCTTGGAAAGCCAACCTGTTTATTGGTTGGCCTTGTCAAACATTCCTTCCTTGGTCCTCCACAAAATTCGACAAGTCATCTACAACTTTATTTGGAATGGGAATCGTAAAAGAAAAGGCTTTCATGTGTGTAGTTGGCATTATACTTCTCGATCGAAGTGATTTGGGGGATGGTGGATGCATAATTTGTTTAGTTTCAATCGGGCGATGGCAGCTAATACCTTGTGGAGGGATATAATGGTGGAAGTCCTATGGCATTGAGTAATTAAAGAAAAATATCTATCGTCTTTGTCAGTGGAGCATTGGCTCGGGATGGTTCCAACTCCTGGAATGTCTAGATCACAGACGTGGAAATACCTTCTGAAATCATTGTACATTTTGCTGCACTAGATGGCCTGGTACCCGGGTTCAGGAACTTTGATTGTTATTGGGAGAGACCAAATTCTTGGTTTGGGAGAATCGACTCTTTTGTCTGAAGATCTGATTATGACGCTAAACCTTCGAGGGATCAACTATTTATTTTAGGCTTAGGGAGTGTCGAGACTTGGTATCTTTGAGACCAATTGGGTTACTAGTGGGAATTTGGACTTATCTGGGGATCTAGCAGAGGAATGACAGGCGTATAGAAGTGCTATTATTAGTAGTGGCATACAAATTCAGAACATATCATACGTTTTGAAAGGGATCGGAGGTGATAAATCGGGTAGTCTCAGGGTTAAAAAAGCATACGAGGTAGCTGAAAGTAAGAATTATGCTTTTGTGATTGGTGGATGGAGAAAGGCGCTCTGGAACTAGGAATTCCCTCAAAAACTTAAATTGTTTTCCTGGTTATTGGTGGAAAATAAAGTGCTAACATGGGATAATTTGCAGCGCAGGGGTTTCGAAGGTCTGATCCATTGTACTATGTGTAATCAGGAGTCGGAGTCGGTATATCATTTGTTTGTGGATTTCCCTTTCTCCAGGGATGTTTGGATTAGAGTAAGTCAGATTTTAATGCTTCCGGGTTTGTGGTCCGGAAACTCTATTCCTGAATGTTTTGAGGAACTGGAAAAATCTGAATACTAACCATCCCAGTCTCCCGACCTTTCTTTGTTGGCATATCTGGTTGGAAAGGAATCGCGCGATTTTTGAAAATGGGAATCCATCAGTCCAAAAGGTGGTTATTATGTCTCTATCGGTTTTAAAAGAACAAAGGCCGACTATTAGAATAAAGAAGATTTAGAGCATTTCAAAATATCCCATGGAAAAATGCTTGGCTGGGTGGTTTGATGGTGCGGCTTGTGCAACTGGTCTTAATAGCGGCGCTGGAAGGGTCATTCAGATTAATGAGAACAAAATCTTCAAATGGGTTTTCAATTGCGGTCTGGGTACCAACACCAGAGCGAAGTTGCTTGGAGCGTGGGCTCTTCTCGCACTTGTTGTTCGGCTTGACATCTCAGATTTTTATGTGTAGGGTGATTCTTGGATTATTATAGACTGGCTGATTGACAAGAGAAAACTTCAGGGCATATCCCTAGAATGATGGAAGGATAGGATCTCGAAACTCAAAAATCACTTTCGGTTGATATCCTTTAGGCATGTGTATCGTGAAGAGAATTATGATGCAGACAACCTGTCAAAAAAGGCTCTTCTTAGGCCTCTTGGGAAAATAGAATATTTCCAATGTGTCGGGGATCATGAAGGCCCACATATGTTCTTAGATCTTTTCTAGCTTGTGAGACTATCGACTATGTCACTTTTGTTTTTTCTGAAAGTCTATAAGGCAATAGGCTCCAAAGTGTTCTAACTGTTTGTATTGAGGTTTATAGTTAGGTAGTCATTAGTGACATTTTGATGGGTAGTTGTTCTACCGGTTTTGAGAATCATTAGCATATTTGATGAAGTTTTCGGAGAATGTTATATTTTAATGAACAATTTATAATCTCTATGAATACAAAGCAAAATTTTTTGTTAAAAAAAAAGAAAGAAAAAAGCATGAACTCTTTAAATTCCATGGGTATATTTTACTTTCAAGCTTACTTAGCAAAATGAACTATTATTGCAATAGATTTCACACATAAACATTTTTGAATTTGGCTTTTGAATAATGTTAGATTACTACTAATCATACCAAAATTATTAAATATTAATTAATGTATTGGACTTTACACATAAAAATGTTGAATTTGACTTTTGAATAAAGTTAGACAACTACTAATCATAAAAAGTCATTAGGTTTGATCCATGAATATGTTTCAATTCAATGTTTTTTGCAACACAAATTCAATGTTTTTGTAACACAAATTTAAACAAATCTAGTAATATTCTTGAAAGTACTTTGGTTGCTTTGGAATTCTTCAAAACTTGTTCTATTTTAAAATTTTATTGAATCACAATTGAAATTAATCAAATATTGTTTTGACCCTATATTTGTGACATGCTTTCAAATAAGTCTTTCCATTTCAACATAAATTTAAACAAATCCAATCATGGTATTTTAGGTAAATGATCTAGAAAAACGTAATGTTTCAATCACAGATCTTTTCAAATTCATCCATAGTAGGGATATCGTAATCACAGACCTTTTCAAATTCATCCATAGTAGGGATATCATGGCCATTGTTTTAAGAGGAAACCATGAAATTTAATTCAATTCCTGTTACATTAATTCAATTTCTGGTACAATTCAAATGAAGGGAAGAAATGAAGTGTATATTTTAAATTTTAATTTTATGTTAGGTATCAACTTTAAAGTTATTATGATTAAAACATTATTGAAGCACAATTGAAATTAATCAAATATGGTTTTGACCCTATATTTGTGGCATGCTTTCAAATAAATCTTTCCATTTCAAGATAAATTTAAACAAATATTATTTTAGGTAAATGATCTAGAAAACCATAATGTTTTAATCACAAAATTTTTCAAATTTTTTCAAATTCATCCATAGTAGGGATATCGTGGCCATTATTTTAAGGAAAAACCATGAAATTTAATTCAAGGTACAATTCAAATGAATGGAAGAAATGGAGTGTATATCTTAAATTTTAATGTTTCAATCACAGACCTTTTCAAATTCATAGTAGGGATATTGTGACCATTGTTTTAACATAGTAGGGATATTGTGACCATTATTTTAAGAGGAAACCATGAAATTTAATTCAAGTTACAATTCAAATGAATGAAAGAAATGAAGTGTATATCTTAAATTTTAATGTTTCAATGACAGACCTTTTCAAATTCATCCATAGTAGGGATATCGTGGCCATTGTTTAAGAGGAAACCATGAAATTTAATTCAAGTTACAATTCAAATGAATGGAAAAAATGGAGTGTATATCTTAAATTTTAGTTTTATGTTAGGTATCAACTTTAAAGTTATTATGATTAATTTTTAATTAAATTTGATTTTTTTGTTGTTGTTGGAAAGGTAGTGAATAGGGAGAGAAAAAGTATTTTAACAATGTTGATTTTAATAAAAAATAATAAAAAAATAATGTTGTTTTTTTAATAAAATTTATAATTTAAAATAAAATTATTATTATTAATATAATAATAAGTTGATTAAATATATATTTATTTAAATTTATAATATGTATCTAATGAAATTAATTTTTTTAAATATAAGTTTTTAATTTTTATAATTTTAAAGTGGTTTATATATATATATATATATATAACTAAAATTATTTTTTTTAAATATAAGTTTTTAATTTTTATAATTTTGAAGTGGTTTATATTTAAAAAAAACAATATTTAATAAATTTAAAACTAAAATTAATTTATATTTCAAATTTTTAGTTTTAAAATTATGATTTCTATAGTATTACCCTATCCCATTTTCATATATATAAAGAATACAATATGTATTTATTTCTTTAGTATTGAATTACTTTTTTTCAATTGAAAATTTTCCCAATTATATTAAGATGATATAATTTGTTTACAAATTCAGTTCATCGACATAGAGTGCTGACATACCATGTAGTCCCAAAATAGCACAACTAGGGAAACTAAAATCTCCTTACATAAACTATTTCAGTTCATCAAAAAGGACAAACATGAATTCAATCCTTAATCTGTGAATCAAGAAAGGATCTCCAAAAATCGGGTTCCAGTACCCCAAACTTCCATTCTTGCACCTGTAGCATTACCATGAAAATTAGTTAATATTGAGAGAATTCCTGGGTCCCTCCTTTCCATTTATCGACTGATAATAGATAATTTTTCCGCTTGGTTCCTTCAATGCCATCTTTGATAGATAATTTGCTTCTGTATTATACTCTCTGTAGACATGGTTAAAGTTGATATCCTGAAAATCGTTTATTAATACTTTTATCCTGTCCTTCCATCCTTCCAAAGAGCTCGAATGGAAATTTGCTTTGTTGTTTAACCAATCGATAATGACTCTTGAGTCCCCCAGGATTTGGATTTGCTGGATTGAAAGATGGATGGCCAATCTGAGTGACGCCCATATGCCCATTAATTCTTCTTTGTTATTTGTACCAGTGCCACAATTTAATAACCATTTGTATACCAACAAGTTTGGGGGTCTTTATAATGCCTCCTGTTCCACAATTTTGACCATCCACTTGGGCTGCATAGTCGAACCAGGCAGTAATCATATCCTTTCTTGATTGGATCAATATAGAGCGATTGAGGGGTGTAAAAATATCCTTTTGTTCATAACTTAAGAGGCCAAGAACCTTTGGAATAACGAACTGAATAGATGGGTTCCATTCTTAAAAAATCGCTCGATTTCTTTCGCTCCAAGTATACCAGCATGTATGCATTGCAATCAATAATGGGACCTTTTTTTCATTTACCCAGGATTGCATACAATCAGAAAAAGTTATCCCTTTCCAGCATAACTTAAAATTCAGAATTGTTGCCAGACGTTCCCAAACAAATTTTATGAAATTATAGTGGATAAAAATATGGTCTGTGTTTTCATTTTCACATTTGCATAGATAGCATCAAGAAGGACCTTCCCATCCTCTCGCCTTTAAATTTTCCCACGTCAGGATTTTGTTTTTAGCAACTAACCAAAGAAAACACTTTATTTTGATTTGAAGATTCCATTTCCAATATGTCTTCCGCCAACCTCTGATTTTTTGTAATCCCCGAGTAGACAACATGGCCAAATATAAGTTCTTGACTGTAATAATACCAGAATTGTCACCTCCGGTCCATATTAGATCATCTTCTCTATCTTGGATGAGAGCTCCAAAGTCGATAAGAGTTTTTCAGAACAGATTCCATTCCTTCCCCAATTCTTCATTTAAGTTTAAATCCTCACTTGAAAGTCACACAGAGTTTGACCGGTTCTCCACTGTAGATCTAACTTGACGAAGCAAATAGATATTTCACTCTTTTAAAGCATCTATAAGTGAAGGAGAGAGGATAGCTAAATTATCCGTACCCAGGATGTGATCTCTACCGATCTGGATGAGCTGACTTCTTCCCAGAGACCAACTTAGCCATTGAGTAATCCACTGAATAGTCTTCATTAGTCCCCTCCAGAATCAATAGGCCGATAAATAGATGAAGGAAGGAGACTTGAACCAGTTTTTGATCGTCGAATGAGGTAAGTATTTATCCACAATAACATTATGCCATATACCTTCATTCTTAAGGACTCGCCATAGAGTATGAGCCGCCAATGCTTTATTGAAATCAATTAAATTCCTTAAACCCTAGCCACCATAACACTTCGGTAAAGTTAGACGTTCCCACTTGCATAGATGAAAGGACTTTGAGTTAGAATTACCTTTCCATAGGAATTTGAACATGATTTTTCTCAGGTTATTTAATACAGTAATTGGAATAATCTCAAGTGACATCCAGTAAACAGGCTGGGATTCTAATTTTTTTTTAAGAGAGTAAGTCAACCTCACAGAGTCAACCACCTGTAACACCAATTTCCAATCTTTCTTTCAAATTTGTGAAGCATCCAATTCCAATCTTCAATTCGTTGAAAACCTATTTTCAAATGGTACCCAAGATATTTGAAACCAACAGAGATGTCAGTGAAACAAAAAGGTAGAAAACACTTGAAAGGATCCAACTCTTGATGTGTAAGTCCTTCATGGAGTACTATTGTTTTTGTAAATTTACCACTAAGCTGGATGCTAAACAGAAAAGTTTGATAATCTTATCTATTTCCCACCATTCATTTATTGTAGCATTTGTCATGATAACAACATCATCTACAAAAATAATATGAAGGATTCTTAAAGTCCTGGATACTTTTATACCTGTTAGCAACCCTTTTTGTTGTCCCTCTTTTAATGAAAGGCTTAGTCCCTCCATGACCAGAATAAATAAAAGTGGTGATAATGGGCATCCTTAGCGAAGTCCTCTTCCACTTTAAAAAAATCAGTAGCTTCTCCATTTAATAAGACTGCAAAGGTTGATGAACTGATGCAACTCATAATCCACTTTGTTATATCATTCTTCAACCCGATTTGAATCAGGATCATTCTTAACAGGTCCCAACTGATGCAATCATAAGCCTTTTGTAAATCCAATTTTAGTAGCAGTGATTTTAAACTCTTTTATTTTATTTTTTTTATGTTGTGTAAACATTCATGTACACCGCCAATCGCATCCTGAATGTGGTGACCTTTTAGAAACCCCATCTGCTCCATCGAAAGTGACTCCGACAAAAAAAGTTTCAGCCTATTTGCTATAATCTTTGTGATTATTTTATAGCAAATATTACAGAATGATATTTGCCTATAATCACCGAAAGTCTGAGGTTTATTAACTTCTGGTATTAATGCCAAGAAAGTGGAATTTAGTTCGCGTGTAGTTAATCCTTTTGTTCTTGTTTCTTCCACCATCTCTAGGAGATCACCACCTGCTAAGTCAAAGAAATGGGAGAAAAACTCGACCGTCCAACCATCGGGCCCCGAGCTCTTATCCCGCTTAAAAAATGAGAGAATTGCTTTCAATTCAGTAGACTCCACCGGTCAGAATAATGTTTTTTCTTCTTCCTCTGTAATGAATTTGTTGAAAAGATTAACTACTCTTACCTGATCTTCTAACTGAGACTGTTCCTCAGTTATTTACATATTAACATTATTGGAATAAATATACAAAATGTTAATAATATCCTAAACTTTATAATTAAAATAAGTAGAAGTTTACTTCTATCCTTTACCAATTAAGTTTTATATTTTCATCAATTAGCTTATTTTTTAATTTTTTATTATTAAATGTTTCTTTGAAGCTTTATTAAAAGAATTATATATATATATATATATATATATATATATATATATATATATATATATATATATATATATATATATATATATATATATATATAATATGATGAGTCGTGAAAGTAGTGGTCACTAAAAAAATCTAGCAACTACAAGGTGTCCATCATGTTATTAAAAAATAAAGAGCCTAAGTCTCGGGGCTTTCTAAGTTCAAAATTAAAGTAGTTATAAGGTTATAGGCCACATAGAAAGAGGCTAAAACCAAATATAGTTGGACTTAAAGACTAATTGACAATGCAAAATCCCATATCTAGAGGAGGGCCATGATCATGTGGGTTCATGCCACTCCCGGTAAGTGGTGGCTCGTCAACATGTAGCGCAATGACCCATCTATCTTATCCCTATTGCTCAGGGTGCTTCTCCATTGAGACAACCAAATTCAACATAGGGAATTTATCGTTCTATGTTCAAGGAGGAGGTGGGTCAATGTGAGGCTCAGAACTTTAGCTCTGGCATCCATTATGTTCTAGAACTAGGCCACTTACTATGTGGCATGGTTTATTACTAGAGTGGTATGAATGAGTTAAGCCCAAGGGAGAATGTGTCTTCAACAAAACATGACTCATTGATGAAGGGGTTGACCCCTAGAACTCCATCAATTATTATAGATGTGCTTGATTGCACTTGGATATGTAAGTGCAAGTTGGTATAAAGAAAACCTCAATCATACAAGGTGAATTAATTCAAATGAACATTTTTAAAAACACATACATTTCAATTTTTCTATATACAAAATAATAGATATGTTATAAGAGGTTTCCATATTGCTTGGAAATTTACTATCGAAGGGAACCTTTTACCAAGGAGAGTGGACTTCCATCTTACAAACCCAAGGAGAAGTTGACCACATAAGTTTAAGGCCCATTCCTAGAATAACTTGGCATATGGACAAAACTATAGGAAGTGCTTGACAATCTCATTTTTGTGGTAGAAATGGCACTTCTACTAAGACACTCCCAAATACTTCATGTGTTTCCCAAGAGTAAGGTCACCTAGAAGCAAGGAGAAAGCATATACAACCTTCTTAGACTCAATAAAGGATTGCAAAATATATAGGATTTGAAATAACCAGGTAGACTATTTAGAGGCTAGTCTCCAAAGCTTGTTTAACTTAGCATCTAGGACTACCTTGGATCTAAGACGTTGATACTCATTGGTTGGTTTATACTTTTCATGAAGACTTTGGACTAATTCCACTTCTAATATATCTACCACTGTAACACCAAGCTAGACACTCCCAATTTAAGGAAGAGATCATCAATGAAAAAATCTTGGACCCACTCGATTATAGGCCTATTGGACCGAGAAAGTTGAACATGTTTTTTTGAAAGATTGCCACAACTTCCAGTGTGGAACCATAGAAGAGATCCAATGCTACATTTTTTGAACAACCACTTGGATGAGGAATAAGAAAAATCTTCCAAAATTTTCCCTTCACACATCATCAAGGGAGGCCATGAAATACAATGATTGTTGAATAGTAGGCATGTAAGAAGAGAAGAAACCTTCTAAAATAGGTGATGCTTGACATCTTTTGAGGCCTTATATATACTCTAAGCCACAAAGGTACCCTAGATTTGGACTTTGGTCAAATTCAAGGAAAACGTCTGTAAGTTGATATTTTCCAACACTTTTTCCGTAATAGGTCTCCTCTCATAATGATATTTTATAGGTGAATGTTTTCACTGTATTGACCTTCCACAACCCTAGGTAATCACCCATTTTTCACATAGGAAATTGGATTGATAAAATCACCAAATCATCCTAAAACCACCCTATTATTTTTTACTACAATAAAGTTCCCAATTAACTCAATGGAATCCCTTTACTTATACATGGTAGCATTGAGAATGTTTCATAGGATATTCTCTAGCCACTAGTAGGTCGTAATGGATGGAACCCAACAAGATGAATAATGCACATGGGTGGCAACAAGAAACTTGGAATATATCTATAATTTGATTTCTAAGGATAGAGTTAGTGAAATCCACTTGTCTTCTTTCTTAGATATTCATTGCAACACCACCTACCAAATTGATTTTAGCAAAGGAAAGAGGATCCCCATAAATTTAAATGTTTGACCACATTGAATTTAATCCCACCCTTGATAGGTTATCCAACCAAGGATGTCATCCTAAGATAACATGTCACAATGGTTTTTGGCCTTTTGAAGTTTAGAAAATGAGGCCTCATTAAAAGTTTGGATATATTCCATGGTGTTTTCCATTGACTTTTTTCCTCCCAAGATAGTAAGAAAAGAGTCATGGGAAAATGTTGAATGCCCATTTGATAAATTCTAGACCCAAGTAGTGGAATGCCTTTGATCAACCCTTGAGGAGACCGGTGATAAAAGAGGTAGCCAAGGGAATCTGCAATCATAAAATATAGGGTTGGGGCAAGAGTTAAACCTTTCCTAATTTAATTAGACATACCAAATTCCTTAGGTTTAGCTTGATTAACCTATGAATAGGCTGAAGCATATGAGAATAGCGTGTCCACCACTTGGATAAAAAATTACCAAAGCCTAGAACCTATAGCAAGGCAAAAATAAATGACCATTCAATGTAGTCATATTTTTTCTCAAATTCAAAATTGATAAATAGTGATTTCAACTCAAGGAATCTAGCCCATTCCATACCCTCCCAAGAAACTAATACATTATCAAAGATAAATCAATGTCAAATGAAACCAAATTACTTTTCCATAATGCCCTAAGGTAAGATGTAATAAAATTTCAAGGCTAAAGCCTTGGCCAAAATATTGTATAAAAAACTGAGAGGAATAATTGTCCACCAACTTTTAATATCATGCCAACCACACCCCCCCCCAAGATTTATAGTTGAAAGGAAACTTCTACTAAGACACTCCCAAATACTTCAAGTGTTTCCCAAGAGGAAGGTCACCTATAAGCAAGGAGAGTGCATATACAAACTTCTTAGACTCAATAAAGGATTACAAAATAGATAGGATATGAAATAACCAAGTAGACTATTTAGAGGCTAATCTACAAATCTTGTTTAACTTGGAATCTAGGACTGGTTTGGAGCTAAGCTACCGATACCCATTGGCTAGTTTATAATTCATGAATCCTTTAGAGTAATTCTAGTTCTAATCTCTCTACAACAATGCCAAGATAAGCACTCCCAACTTGAGGAAAAGGTCATCAATGAAAAGATCTTGGACCCACTCAATTATAGGCATACTGGACCAAGAAAGGAACTTATGTTTTTGAAAGATGCCCACAACTTCTAGTTGTGTGTGCAACCATAAAAGAGATCCAATGCTTTGATGATACCCTTCATGAATAACCACTTATATGAGAAAAAATAAGAATATTCCAAACTTTTTCCTTCACACATTATCAAGGGAGACCACCAAATACAATGATCTTCGAATAGAAGGCATGTATCATGAAGAGAATAAAACTTCTAAAATAGGTGATTCTTGACATATTTTGAGGCCTTCTAAATAATATAATCCACAAAGGTACCATAAATTTGGACTTTGGTTCAAGTCAACAATAAAGTTTGTAAGTTGATATTTTTCCAATGCTTTTTCCCTAATAGGGCTCCTCTTAGAATGATATTTTGTAGGAAAAATTTCTAGCTACATGGACCTTCCACAACCTTAATCAACCTTTTTCACATAGGACATGGGCTTGAAGAAATCACCAAGTCAAACTATTCCTTTGTACTACAACAAATTCCCTAATTAACCCAATGGAAACCATTTTTCCATACACAATGATATTACGAATATTTTAGAGGAGCTTTTCTAGCCATTGACAGGTCGTAATGATGGAACCCAACAAGATGAATAATATGCTTGAGTGGAAAAAAGAAACTTGCAATTGATCTATAACCCAATTGTTAAGGATAGATGCAGTAAAATCTACTTGTCTGGTTTCTTAGCTATTCATTGCAATACCACCTCCCATAGTGTTTTTAGCAAATATTGAAAAGAAAATGGGATACCTAAAAATTTAAATACTTGACCACATTGAATCTAATCCCACCCTTGATAGGTTAGTTTGTTAACATCTCACATTGGGTTTTAACCTTTTGAAGTTTAGAAATTGAGGC
>JASDQU010012696.1:40152-51549 GCA_032191745.1 Picea mariana | reverse complement strand
CAATCTCATTTAATGGTTTGGATGAGGATCAATGAAGGAAGGTACTTCAGATATTTCCATATAAGAATTTACATATTCGAATATATATCTCAACTCTAGTTTTAAATATTTAGTTTTACTTATAAAACCAAATGGGTATGGAAAAAGAGAGTGGGATTAGCTAATATAGAAGATTGAGGAAAGAATCAATCACTAGTGTAACGAATGGCTATCGATCAGGGGAAGGCTTACCTTGGTAAAGTCTATTATCCGAGGCTATTCCAATATTTTGGCATGCCCTAGTATGAATTCCTAAAGGGGTCCAAGAGAAGATTAGAAAGGAAGGTTTTTAAATTTGTGGAAAAGAAGAGAGAAAATAGAGTCCTCCATCTAGTAAAATGGAAATATATAGAAAAATCTTAGGGTGAATAGGTCTAAAATAATGTTTATATCTTTGGGGAATATTTAGTATCCAAGAGCTTATGGAGGGTGATTACAAATGAGGGTGTTTGGAAGAAAACCATTGTATAGAAATGAATTTCACATGAAACAATGATATATTGGATAATAAGCACAAGGAAAAGCATTGAAAATGTATATATACATTGGAAAGATCATAGTGTAAGCAATCCCAATGATAGGAAACTGGTTATTTTRTAAAGTGGGAAATGGGGAACAAGGGAGGTGGGTATAGATTCATGGATTAGAAGTATAAATGCATACAAGATGTTGGAGATATTTTTGGAGGTAATACAAGATTGGGTGATTTATACTCTCAATCAGATAATGGATGAAAACTCCAGAAACATATGAAAAAAAGGTTGGTTAAAGGCTAATTTAGGGATAGAAGGAGATTTAGCAGAAGCATGGAAAACATATGTAGACAATTTAACTAGAATCCATGTTAGAATAGGTAAAGAATGAGATTATATTGTTTGGTCAAGAAACCTAACTTTGGGGTGTGCATAGTGCAATTGGGGTATCGTGCTATTTTTCATTTGGGGGTTGATCAACCAAAATGGTGGAGGAAAATATTATGAAGGATAAAGGCCCCAAATAAAAAACACATTTTCATGTGGTTGTCCATAAAAAATAAGGCTCTAATATGAGAGAATATGGAGAAAGGATCTAGACAAGCCTCGAGAATGTGTATTCTCTACAAAGATAGTGAAGAAATAATAAATTACTTGTACATTATCTATACACTAAGAAAATTTGTTCTAAAGTAGAGGTTCTAACCAAAGTTAAGGATGGGTGGATAGGTGATTTAGTGGAGGATTGTTTAAAGTGTTGGATGACCAAAAAGGAACTAAAAGAATTTGAGGCAGTACTTTGCTTGGCTATATGGGTACTTTAGTTCGAAAGGAACTCAACGTTATTCGACAAGAGAATTATTCTACCCCTTCAATGCTATCTATGAATCAAAGAAATTACTTCATCTTGTTGAATGATTGTAAGTAAAAAAAAAAAATATTTATTTGGTTGATTTGGCTATAACTAAAAGCCATGAGTGGGGATTCTTTGATGGAGAGACACAATGGCCATAGAAATACACTAGTGTTGGGTATGTAGTAGGTTTAGGGAGCCTGAGGCCTAAATAACAATGCAAAATTCTTAGCCTTGAAAATCCTTCTAAAAAACGCTATGTAAATGAACATCAAATGATGACAGGTTTATGGAGACTCTAGTTTGGTTATTTAGTGGATGGGGGGCACTGTTAGATATTAAACATATCCTTAAGGCCAATAGGGGATCAACTGAAGGAGGTGGTTTCTATATTTGAGTTCATCTCATTCACAATTTTTTTAAGAAAACAAAAACAAAATGTAGAAGTAGATGCGCTTTCAAAAAAGGACAACCGGTAGCTAAAGGGATGGTGATTATGGAGAAAGTAAATGATGCAGGAGCATCGCTCACCTATCAAGTGAGCCAGCGCGTGGAGGCAAAGGAACAACTGGAGAGCGCCAGCATTCAAATTTTGGAACATTGTAATATGGCTGCGCCAGACATTAATACTTGATGTGATGAAGCGCACTTAGTATATGTAATGGACCTTGAGCGGATAAGCTCTCATCCTTAGGTAGCTGAGGCATTTACTTAGATTTAATGCAAGTAGATAGAATAATTAACTGTAGATTAGACGGTTTGCTTTCGAGAGGGAAAACAGAGTATAGACACCCTCCCTTGTATCATTGTAAAAAAAACATTCATTCAACATTGAGAGAAAGAAGAGAGGAACAGAGCAGAGAGTCTATGAAGAACCTCCATGTACAGCCATTGAATTAATAGGAAGAGCCCTGATTCAATTCCATGGATGTGTTTGATCTCTGTGTGTTGTTGATATTGTGCCTTTGCATGTTTGCTTCTTTTTATGCTTATCTGTTATATGTTTCTTATGTAATTGCGTATCAGGTTCGAAATCTGAGGGAATGAGGAAATAGAGTTCCAATTGATTCTCTGCTCGAGCCAGGAGATTCCTGCATAGAGTGCAGTTGAATTCCTCCGCATAGAGTGCGTTGAGGAGGCCGAGCAGTTGAACTTTTGTTCCCTTCGCCCAGAGTTGGTTTTGAGTTATTCGAGCTGTGCAGGTGAGTGCAGGTCGAATTTGAGTCTCAGTAGCAAGTCTGAGAAGAGGAAAGGGAGAAGCTGTTGCGAGCGTGAGCGCACAGAACCCGGAAGACCTCATCACTTTTGGAAGTGATTGAAGGCCAAGCACAAGGAGCGTGTTCGAGAAAACTCTGAAGGAGTCCAAGTTGATAAAATCTCTGGAGGGATAGCACCTTTGTTTCAGATGGACAGGACAAAGGTGGCGAACGGAGGATTCTCAAGAGGAAGAGAATCGACGACTTGAATTGATCAAGGAGAGTCTGAATCTCAGCGGACCGTCGGATCTGGGAGAAGGAGCGAGGAGGTTAACCCTCAAGTGCCGGAAGGACCCATTGCCATCACACATCGGCGAATCAGGGTTGGCGAGTGCAAGAATCGCATGCACGTCGGAATCGCGAAGTGCGATCCCCCTATTTGATCTGAGCCGTCGATCACTGGAGGGGTAGGTGGAACAAATTCTGAAACATCGGAGTTTCGGCATTCGGGGTTTCCAACGGCAAGGGACATGGCATCGTGGATCCGCGATCTGGGAAATCCCGACGTGACGTGGCAGCGTGGGGCCCGGAAGCGAGTGGAGTACAGGCGGCGTTGTAGTGAGGGATCGACACCTCGGTACTTGGGGTTTTGAAAGCACAGAGTATGGACATCGCAGGTCRCGATATCCCGATAAAGGGAAGCCGACACTCGAGCATTGACCGTTGACCATCGGAGTTCGGAGCTCGGGAATTGAAGGATCGATATCACGAGGGTTGAACTCGCGAACACGCAAGTGCCGATTTCCCGATTTCCGAGAGCGGGGAATCGCCGAGGAAATTATAATGTGGGTAAAGAGCTCCTGAGGGAGTGGAAGAGCATTGACTCTTCGGGCCGTGGATAGTGAAGGTCCTGGTGGTGCGACCGTGCTCGCAGAGGGGTGGGTTCGCGTCAGAGTGGTATCAGAGCCGGAGTTGGAATCTCTTTGTTCAAGTAGCAGAGAGGAACAGACATAATGCTGCCCAGAAGAGAGAGGCAGTCTCCTGATCGTGAGGACATGGATGCTCGAAGGAGGGGTAGGCCAGCAGGCAACCCAKAGATGGAGCGGCAAATTCGAGATCTCAGGGCGAGACTCGAAGAGATGGAGACTACCCAAAGGCGTGGAGCCGACGCGGGGGAGTTCAGCGATTCTGAGATTGAAGAGGAAGCTGGACATGACCAAGAAGAGGTCTCAGCAAAATATGCCTCGACAGAGGGGTTGATCAGGGCCATTTCGAGGATGAGCTCGAAGATGAAGATGGACATCTCGACTTATGAGGGGAGTCTAAACGCAGAGGAGTTAATGGATTGGATCTGAGCACTCGACACCTACTTCGATTATGAGGATATCGAAGAGGACAAGAAAGTAAGGCATGCCGTCACGAAGTTGAAAGGACACGCAGCCTTATGGTGGGACGAGCTGCAGGCAGACAGACGTTCCAAAGGCAAACAGAAGATCAAAAGCTGGGATCGGATGATCGCCAAGATGAAGGCAAAGCTCATTCCGAGGGACTAACAAATCACACTATTCAGGCGCATGCAGAACCTGAGACAGAAGTTGATGATGGTGAAGGAGTANTTCGAGATCTCAGGGCGAGACTCGAAGAGATGGAGACTACCCAAAGGCGTGGAGCCGACGCGGGGGAGTTCAGCGATTCTGAGATTGAAGAGGAAGCTGGACATGACCAAGAAGAGGTCTCAGCAAAAGATGCCTCGACAGAGGGGTTGATCAGGGCCATTTCGAGGATGAGCTCGAAGATGAAGATGGACATCTCGACTTATGAGGGGAGTCTAAACGCAGAGGAGTTAATGGATTGGATCCGAGCACTCGACACCTACTTCGATTATGAGGATATCGAAGAGGACAAGAAAGTAAGGCATGCCGTCACGAAGTTGAAAGGACACGCAGCCTTATGGTGGGACGAGCTGCAGGCAGACAGACGTTCCAAAGGAAAACAGAAGATCAAAAGCTGGGATCGGATGATCGCCAAGATGAAGGCAAAGCTCATTCCGAGGGACTAACAGATCACACTATTTAGGCGCATGCAGAACCTGAGACAGAAGTTGATGACGGTGAAGGAGTACACCGAAGAATTCTACAGGCTCAATATTCGAGCTGGTCATCGGGAGAGTGATGACGAAAAGGTGGCGAGGTATCTGAATGGCCTCAGGTATGATATACAGGATGAATTGAGCATGCTGACCATCCACACAGTGGAGGATGCGTATCAGATGGCTCTGAAAGCAGAAGAAAAGCTGAGCCGCAAACAAGGTCAGCGAGGGCGAGGTAGAAGCCAGCCTAGAGGAAAAACTGTTGTTCAAGAACGAATACAGAAGCCCAAGGAGGATTGGAAGAGGCCTCAGGGTAAAGCTCACGTCGCTGAGGCACAGAGGCGTGACCCGGAAAACGAAGATGCTGACAGCGGAAGGTCACTGGGAATACATAAAATTCTTTTGGCACCCGAGCAGGAGGTGGAAAGCGCAGTGCAGAGGAGCCGACTGTTCAGAACGGCTTGTATAGCCAAGGACAGGAAGTGTAAAGTCATAATTGACAGCGGGAGCACTGATAATCTCGTTTCAACCGAGATGGTGGAAAAACTGGAGCTAACAACAACTAAGCACCCGAGTCCATATAAAGTCTCGTGGCTACAGAAGGGACACCGGGTAAGTGTCACTAACCAATGCTTAGTTAAATTTAAAATTGGGAATTATCATGATGAGATCCTGTGCGATGTTATTCCCATGGACGTGTGTCACATACTGTTGGGTAGACCATGGCAGTATGATAGAAACGTTGTTCATGATGGGAGGATGAACACTTACACCTTGGAGAAGGATGGAAGAAGTCATAAACTACTGCCGATAAAAGATAAAGAGGTGAAACCAGAAGTTAGCAGCACGATACTTCTCATGAGTGGGAAGGATCTTCTCACAGAACTGGAGAAGGATGAAGATCCACAATTCTTTGTTGTCAGGAAGCCGAGAATTGTCTTGACAAGAACAAGAGTGGACGACTTGCCAGAGGAGATTCAACAACTACTAGGAGAGTTCGCTGATATCATCATGGACGAACTACCTCGTTCGTTGCCACTGATGCAGAGTGTGAGTCACCACATTGACCTCATACCCGGAGCAAGCCTACCGAATAAGGCAGCGTACAGGTTGACACCTCAGGAGAACGAGGAGGTCAAGAGGCAGGTTCAGGATCTGCAGGACAAGGGACTGGTGAGAGAGAGTCTAAGTCCGTGTGCCGTTCCAACGATACTGAGCCCAAAGAAGGATGGAGGCTGGAGGATGTGTATAGACTCCAGGGTGATAAACAAGATCACCATCAGGTACAGGTTTCCACTGCCGAGGATGGACGACCTGATGGATTGCCTAAGTGGGGCGAATTATTTTTCAAAGATAGATCTCAAGAGCGGATATCATCAGATACGAATGAGAGAGGGAGATGAGTGGAAAACGGAATTCAAGACAAACGAGGGTTTGTACGAATGGCTGGTCATGCCGTTTGGGTTGACAAACGCACCTAGCACATTTATGAGGCTGATGAATGAAGTCTTGCGGGAATTCATTGGCAAATTTGTGGTTGTATACCTGGATGATATACTGATTTTCAGTAAAACCAGGGAAGAACACTTGAGGCATTTGGCCATTGTAATGAGAAGGCTGCAGCAGGAGAAGCTGCTGATCAATTTGAAAAAATGTTCGTTCATGCAGACAGAACTCATTTATTTGGGTTTTGTAATTTCGGCAAATGAGTTAAAGATGGATCCTGAGAAGGTGGATGTAATCAGGAATTGGCCATCGCCGAGGAATGTTTTTGAGGTAAGGAGCTTCCATGGTCTGGCAAGCTTCTACAAAAATTTTATTCGGAATTTCAGCAGAATCAGTGCTGCGATGATGGACACTGTGAAAAAGCGGCATAAAATTTTCCAGTGGACAGCCGAGGCTGAAAAGAGCTTCAATCTGTTGAAGCGAAAGATCACCGAGCAGCCAGTGTTAGTGCTGCTTGATTTTCGAAAAACCTTCCAGGTGAAGTGTGACGCCAGTGGGTATGCTGTTGGAGGGGTCTTAAGTCAGGATGACAGACCTGTGGCATACTACAGCGAGAAGCTGGATGATGCGAAACTGAAGTACTCCACGTACGATAAAGAATTCTATGCCATTGTCCAGGCATTGAAGAAGTGGAGGCATTATCTCATACCCAAGGAATTCATTTTGTACAATGATAATCACGCATTGCAATTCGTGAGTCAGCAGGAGAAGCTGAATCAGAAGCATGCGAAGTGGGTGGAATATATGCAGAATTTCACGTTCGTGATCAAGCACATTTCGGGAGCTGCGAACAAGGTGGTGGACGCATTGAGCAGGAAGTGCTTATTGTTGCAAGAGTTTAGGGTCAAAACGCTGGGTTTTGAGAACCTGAAGGATATGTATGCAGCTGATGCTGATTTCGGGGAAGCTTATGAAGCCGTCGAGAATCCGGTGCTCAGGGATAGGAGCATGTGGATAGACTTCTTGATACAGGATGGATTGCTGTTCAAAGGAAATCAATTGTGCATTCCAGATTGCTCTATGAGAGAGAATTTGGTGAAGGAGAAGCACATCGGAGGCTTAACAGGTCATTTCAGACACGACAAAACATTCACCAAGATGAGCGAATCATATTTTTGGCCGGTCANAGAACCTGAAGGATATGTATGCAGCTGATGCTGATTTCGGGGAAGCTTATGAAGCCGCCGAGAATCCGGTGCTCAGGGATAGGAGCCCGTGGATAGACTTCTTGATACAGGATGGATTGCTGTTCAAAGGCAATCAATTGTGCATTCCAGATTGCTCTATGAGAGAGAATTTGGTGAAGGAGAAGCACAGCGGAGGCTTAACAGGTCATTTCAGACACGACAAAACATTCACCAAGCTGAGCGAATCATATTTTTGGCCGGGCATGCGCGCAGACATGAAGAGTTTTGTTGACAGGTGTCGTATATGTTAACATGCAAAGGGCCGAAATCAGAACACAGGGTTCTATCAGCCGTTGCCCATACCCGAGAGGTCGTGGGAAGCCATTAGCATGGACTTTGTTCTGGGGTTATTGAGAACGCAGAGAGGCGTAGATTCCATCTTTGTTGTGGTGGAAAAATTCTCGAAGATGGCACATTTCATATCGTGTCATAAGAAGAGCGATGCCACGCACATCGCAAATATGTTCTTCAAAGAAATTGTGCGACTGCATGGATTGCCGAGAAGCATGGTCTCGGACAGAGATACGAAATTCGTAGGTCATTTTTGGAGGACGCTATGGAAGAAGCTGGGGACTGAATTAGCATTCAGTTCTGCTTACCATCCGCACACAGATGGACAGACCGAAGTCGTCAACAAAAGCTTGGGAGATCTGTTGAGAAGCCTGGTGACCGACCATCACACCAGTTGGGATCAGATCTTACCACAAGCAGAATTCGCGTACAACGATTCGGTGAATCGAAGTACAGGTAAGAGCCCATTTCAGATTTTATATGGGACACAGCCGAGAGGAGTGTCTGATCTTAGGGAGCCAGAACAGGCTGAAACCAGCAGCGCGAGGGCTGAAGAATTCGCTGAGGCAATGCAGGAACTTCACGCAGAGGTGAGACAGCGACTGCAGAAGACGAATCAAGAGTACAAGCGCAGAGCCGACCAGAGGAAAAGGTAGCTTCAGTTCGAATTTGGGGATATGGTTCTGGCACACTTGAGGAAGGAAAGGTTCCCACGGGGAACATATAACAAGCTCAAAATGAAGAAGATCGGGCCATGCAGAATTCTGAGGAAATTCGGCGAGAACGCGTATGAGCTTGAATTGCCCGAGGGCATCGGGATATCTCCGATTTTCAATATTTCGGATTTATACCCCTACAGGACGGAAGGAACAAGCACTGGAACAGAGGAACCAGTGGTCCAGTGGCAGAAACAGTTACCAGTTGCACAGAAGCCGCAGATGGAGTGCATACTGGATAAGCGAGCAGGTAGGAGGACCAGGAGGAAGCAGTATTTTGAGTACCTGGTAAAGTGGAAAAATCACCCAGTGGAGGATGCTAGCTGGGAAACCGAGGTGGTAATACAGAAGCACAGGCACACTGTGCAGGAGCTCATGAGCAGGAGCCCATGAAATCTTTTGAGCCGAGGAGTATGATGCAGGAGCATCGCTCACTTATCAAGCGAGCCAACGCGTGGAGGCAAAGGAACAGCTGGAGAGCGCCAGCATTCAAATTTTGGAACATTGTAATATGGCTACGCCAAACATTAATACTTGATGTGATGAAGTGCACTTAGTATATGTAATGGACCTTGAGCGGATAATCTCTCGTCCTTAGGTAGCTGAGGCATTTACTTAGATTTAATGCAAGTAGATAGAATAATTAACTGTAGATTAGACGGTTTGCTTTCGAGAGGGAAAACAGAGTATAGACACCCTCCCTTGTATCATTGTAAAAAAAACATTCATTCAGCATTGAGAGAAAGAAGAGAAGAACAGAGCAGAGATTCTATGAAGAACCTCCATGTACAACCATTGAATTAATAGGAAGAGCCCTGATTCAATTCCATGGATGTGTTTGATCTGTATGTGCTGTTGATATTGTGCCTTTGCATGTTTGCTTCTTTTTATGATTATCTGTTATATGCTGCTTATGTAATTGCGTATCAGGTTCGAAATCTGAGGGAATGAGGAAATAGAGTTCCAATTGATTCTCTGCTCGAGCCAGGAGATTCCTGCATAGAGTGCAGTTGAATTCCTCTGCATAGAGTGCGTTGAGGAGGCCGAGCAGTTGAACTTTTTTTCCCTTCGCCCAGAGTTGGTTTTGAGTTATTCGAGCCGTGCAGGTGAGTGCAGGTCGAATTTGAGTCTCAGTAGCAAGTCTGAGAAGAGGAAAGGGAGAAGCTGTTGCGAGTGTGAGCGCACAGAACCCGGAAGACCTCATCACTTTTGGAAGTGATTGAAGGCCGAGCACAAGGAGCGTGTTTGAGAAAACTCTGAAGGAGTCCAAGTTGATAAAAGCTCTGGAGGGATAGCGCCTTTGTTTCAGATGGACAGGACGAAGGTGGTGAACGGAGGATTCTCAAGAGGAAGAGAATCGACGAATTGAATTGATCAAGGAGAGTCCGAATCTCAGCGGACCGTCGGATCTGGGAGAAGGAGCGAGGAGGTTAACCCTCAAACTCTGGAAGGACCCATTGCCATCGCACATCGGCGAATCAGGGTTGGCGAGTGCAAGAATCGCATGCACGTCGGAATCGCGAAGTGCGATCCCTCGATTTGATCTGAGCCGTCGATCACTGGAGGGACAGGTGGCACAAATTCCGAAACATTGGAGTTTCGGCATTCGGGGTTTCCAACGGCAAGGGACTTGGCATCATGGATCCGCGATCCACAAAATCCCGACGTGACGTGACAGCGTGGGGCCCGAAAGCGAGTGGAGTACAGGCGGCGTTGTAGCGAGGGATCGACACCTCGGTACTCGGGGTTTTGGAAGCACAGAGTATGGACATTGCAGGTCGCGATATCCCGATAAAGGGAAGCCGACACTTGAGCATTGACCGTTGACCATCGAAGATCGGAGCTCAGGAATTGAAGGATCGATATCACGAGGGTTGAACTCGCGAACACGCGAGTATCGATTTCCGGATTTCCGAGAGCGGGGAATCGCCGAGGAAATTATACTGTGGGTAAAGAGCTCCCAAGGGAGTGGAAGAGCATTGACTCTTTGGGCCGTGGATAGTGAAGGTCCTGGTGGTGCGACCGTGCTCGCAGAGGGGCGGGTTCGCGTCAGTAAAGGATAGAATCCACAATATCTCTAAAACTTGAATTTGATATGTTGTATAAGGAGAATTTTAATGTCTCTCTTTTTATTTACTTAAATATGTTATAGCTTTTGCATTCTTGGTTCTATGTTCCTAAAGTGTTAGAAATCATAAAGGACTTATTCCCCACAGTTTTTAGGAAAGGTCTATGCCTTGCATAAATAATATACATATGATCTTTGAATGCCAATCTTGTTTTGAGGTATGCTAATACCTTTAGTTGATTTTTTGAAGTTAGCTATAGATTAGTGTTTTTTGAGGGGCCTCTCAAAGCCCACTCTTTTTGAAAAGTGCATGAGCACATGAGAAATGTAATTTCTTTTAGATAATGAATAAAAATGACAACTTTTTTCTTGGAAAAGAAATTTCAAAATAAAAATGCTTATCCAGGTAACATAAACTCCCACAATATAATATAATGAAGACGATTATAACCATTGGTAAGGATATGCCTACTATTTATTATTAATTTGATTACATAGAAAATATTAAATTTAATTAACATTTTTGTTGCACAACAAAGTATTACACACTATTAAAAGAATAGATTCTACCAAGGACGATTTTTTATGTGTTCATATGATAACTAACACTAATTTAATTTTTAAAACAAAAGGTAAATGAAATATAAAGATAAGTTTATTTCAGTAATATTGATTCCCAAATTACTAAAGATTGAGTAAGGAAATTTCTTTTTGGAGGAACCATCCACTTTGGAGATCATTTATGCATTAATTTAGACATCAAAAAACGTATGCATTAATAGCACTCAGAAACCTGTGCATTACTACTTGGTACAATGTTTTTATTTTTATTTTAAACTAGATACTAGTAAATTATGTCATCAATGTCATTATTTGAGATCACCTTAAAATGTTATGTACTTGACTATGAGGATTTGAACATGATATCTTAATTAAAAAAACAATCAAATGAGTTGTTTGAAATGAAAAAAACAACCCT
>JASDQU010012696.1:0-20009 GCA_032191745.1 Picea mariana | reverse complement strand
TAGGAAAATATTTGACTTTAAATCTTTTGAGGCACAAAAGATAAGATGATATTCTCCCACTAAATTTATTGTTGGATAAATCCAACACTTGCAATTTGGTGAGATTTGTTATCCATTGGGGAATATCACCATGGAGATTATTATACACCATATTTAGGACTCTCAACTTAGAAAATATTGTAAGGTGCATGGGAATTTCTCCTATAAATCTATTTTCCCTTAAATATAATAGTTGAAGCTGAGTGCAATTAGCCAAAAATGATGGAAAAGTAACATAGAAGTGATTAAAGTGAACAACAAAGTACTTTAAAGAAAGTGGAAAGGCTATGTCCAAAGATCCACTAAATGAGTTATAGGACACATCCAATGATTCTAGAGAAACCAAACCACTAACACTATCAACTATACCACCATAAAAATTATTATTATTCAAATATAAAGAAGTGAGGTTCTTCAATTGACCTATGCTATGTGGGATTTTCCCTGTTATATTATTATCATTCAAATATAAATTAATTAGACTCTTCAATTGACCTATGCTATGTGGGATTTGTCCAGTTATATTATTATTATTCAAACATAAATAATTGAGATTTTTTAATTGACGTATGCTATGTGGGATTTCCAGTTATATTGTTATTATTCAAATATAAATCAATAAGATTTTTTGATTGACCTATGCTATGTGGGATTTGTCCAGTTAAATTGTTTAAAGTCAACTTGTTTGAAGTCAACAAAATGTAACTAAGGGACTGAAGCTTTCCTATGGATTTGGGTATTTGTCAGGTTAAGTGGTTTGAACTCAAGGAAATGTAACGAAGGGATTGAAGCTTTCCTATGGATTCAATTATGCTATTGGTAAGCATATTTTGACAAAGCTCTAGGAACATCAATTGATTCAAATTGGAAATGGCTTCCGGTATTCTCCCCATGAGCATATTTCCACTAAGATCTAGGGATGTCAATTTACTCAAATTGGAAATAGCCTCAACTGAAATAGAACCCGAGAGTACATTTTTTCCCAGGAAAAGATCCCTAGTTGATTTAAGCCGACCAAACTTTGGTGGAATTATGCCTCTCAAATAATTAAGAGAAATATCCAAAGTGTGCAATAAGGATAGGTTGCCTAGACATGGTGAAAGGCTACCTTTCAATCTTGAATGTTCAAGGACTATGCCAACCACTCTTCTCGTGTGCTTCCAGCACCAAATACCCTCCCAAGTGTTAGAAAAATAGGATCACAGAGCAATAAAAATAAAAAAAATGCTGAAATAAAACACAGAAGAAACACAATACAATACAGACACATATATACGTGGTTCACCTAATGTGGGCTACATCCACCAGAGAAATTTCCAGGTCATTCCTTTATTATTATCCAACAAATGAAGGGATACAACCTACAACACACCCACTGTAAATTTCTCTTCTTTCTCTCACAATCTCCTCACTTAGAATACAATATTCACAATGATACATAGTCGCAATAAATTTCCCTCATAAAAGAGGGTTGCCTTCTAGGGCAATAACCCTAACATAACTTCTACCGTAAGATCTGCGACCTTATAATGAACGGTCCATATTTACTATGAAATTATAATATACATTTACAAGGTAATTTTTCCTTCGGGGGCTTCGCCCCCGAACCCCCTCCTGGGGCTTGCTTGCTCCTGGACCCTGCAAGGGGGTAACACCCCCCTGCATTCCCCCACATGGAGGAGTGTACATTCTTTCGAGGTGTAAAGTATTCATAGGGTATAAACACGGCTGAAAACAAAAGGCCTCTTAATCAGGAAGATAATTAGGCTCCACAACCAACACCACGAGCATTCATTTTCTACGTTTTGAGCATTCCAATTGGACAATGATCCACCCAGATCATATTTTATGGATTTTTTGAAGCAGAGAAGAGAATCTACGTCCCTTTTATCGTAATTAATAGTTGCAACCACAATTATAGTTACATTGATCGATGATATGGTGGTTGCAATTACAAAGCACATAATCATAGTAACGCCCTTGTCCATCATTTCTCCTTGTCCAAACTCCGAGTGAGTTCTATCGTTCCCTTCGGTACGTATATATAAAAATACAATAACATCCAAATTTCCTGTAAAGTCTTGTGTGGTTGTAAAACTGAAGGAAAATTGTTCTAAACAAATGTATTATAGTCCACTCTATATAATGTTTTTGTATATTCACCTTGACTAATCACCCTATATAAATACCTCCTCAACTCCATGCCCAATGGAATAAGGCCTTATGGGTTCTTAGTAACCCATAGGGGCTCACTGTCCCATAGTTGGAGCTGATACGTTGACCCATTTTCACATGTCAGCTTTTATTCTCTAAGTTTACCCATATGTAGAATATGTCCCCCTTCATTTTGTTTTATGTTTAACCATGCTCTTAAATGCAGAAAAAAATTCATTATTCTTAGCCATTTTTCTTACTTGTGCGAGATTCCTTACCTTGTGTGGAGATTCCCTTTTCCATATCCATTTCCCCGCATTTTGCACAAGAGTTCCATACCGCACTAGCCATGTTTTGCACATTACAACACTTATTTTATTTTCTATAGTGTGAATACCCCACACAAAATTCCCCTCCACACAAACAGAACATTTGTGCATCTCTATTTGCACACAAATATTGTGCAAAGAACTCCATATAGCCTGCACTCCACACTCTCTGTATCTCCAACCACTACACTCCTGCACAGTTAGATCTTCTGCACACCTTCCATCTCCCACACAACTACACTTCCGCACAACTAGTTTGTAAAGGGATTGATCTCTCTCTGTGATCTATACTTAGTAAAAAATTTATCCACATCTTGCATTTTGCACACTACTCGAGGGTCATTTATGATCCATTAATTGGTTATGATTTGCAAGTTAAAGGATAGTTATCCACAGTTAATGTGGATTAATTATCATATTTTCCCTTGAAGCACTTGCTTTTCAAAGTAACTTCCATTTATAGTTGCTAGTATTCCCAAGGAAATTTGTACGTGATGAAAGAATATTTTAGTAAATGTTATTCATTTACTTAACCTTTAAGTAGCATGAGTTCCATAATTCAGTTTCACATATATCAAAGTGCCTTGAAAGAATAAGAAATAGGGTAGCTAGAAGGAGGAATGAGCCCTTTTGTGCAGATACAATTAATTCTCTCGCGCCAAGATAAATACTTTAATTGGTCTATGGCATATCAATGGTTTTAGAGTTTAACTCTTGAACAGAAGCATAGTAACAAAATATGGACGTCAATCTTAGTTCATGTTGGTTTCATACCTGAAGTCTTCGACTTCAAGGAGTTGGTTTCCTCATGCACTCGAAGATTTGATTTGAAAAGAAGAACAATTCGAGTAGTTGTCAAAGGGAAGAACCTTGTTCCTCTAACTCCCAAGATATTCAAAAGAATTATTCAAATATCCATGTCCAAAAAAATTATTAAGGTTTCTAACAATGACTCTTTTATGGATTCCCGGGGTGGTGGGATTAATTTTCTAAAGGATTTCATGATTACCTTTGTAGAAGTGCCAACTGACCTTTTGGACATCAACATAATTTTGTTGGTGGAGCCATATTGGGATTTTTCATGTCTATTTACACGATTGATGGGACGAGAATCCACTTCTCATATCCTCGGGTCAGTATTATATGTATTGCATTTTTTGTTTTGAAAGGAATCTCTCTTCCACTGGGCCAAGCTAATCTCAAATGAGATTTTCTTTCATTTGGGAAATTATGTAAAGACTCATAGATTCTTCATGACCGCGTACTTGGTCCTAGTAGTTTCCTATTGTAATTTTTTTGAGGGGTTATCCCTGAGAAGTAATTTGGATGTTGAGAATGAACCAGTTCAATTTTAGTACCCAGTTCTTTCGAAGCATAATGCACCATTCCACTTTTCTCTTATTCAAGATAGATTTATTATAGAATTTAGATATATGTTGATTGGATAAGAATCGACAAGGATAAACCAACAAGCTGAGTATTTTCTAAAAGGAAAGGGAGTTTGTGTACATCAATAATATCATAACTACATTAGGCTATATGGTTATGTGGGAATCCCTTTTTTCCTTCCAATATTTGTTTGTGATAGATGTTTTGTTGCAGTGGTCTGCAAATATTATAAAGCATGGTCTATCCTTTTTTACATGAAGAGAAATAGGAAAATTATCTCATTTCCCTTTATTGTTTCAAATGTAACAGTAAGAAAGGCCTCCCACTTGATAGAAATATCTGAAATGTTGAACACATTTAATTTGAAGGAAGCACACCCTCTCCTAGGTTTTGATCTCGAGGGGTTGTTTTCACAACATTTAGTTTCTATGAGATATAGAAACCTTTTTACAAGGATTGTTGAAGGAACTGGTGATAACGACCCAAATACCCCAAAGAAAAGGAAAAAACAACCATGTAATGATGATTTGTCACTGAGGTTAGTTCCAACACTCAGTGGAAACAAAATAGAAAAAGGTAGGTAAAGATGGTACCGATGTTCAATCTTCTTATGTTCCCCATACATGTAGGAGTTCCTTCTATGCACAAAAAAGACAAGAATCAAATGTTAGTAGAGAAGATAATAATGAAGGATATGCTAGAGGAGACAATGAGGATGAACCACCCCATGTTAATATTGAAATAAGTCATACAATTTCTTAGTAGAAAAGGAAGAGAAGCTCAAGCAAGAAGGATTCACATAATTTAAAAATACCAAGAGATGCAACCGACATGGAAATTGATAATTCCACCATACCCGATTGGGTAGCCCTTTGAATTGTTGAAAACCATCGAATTACATAGGGGTTGTCTCATTAAGAGCCAAGAACTTTTGAAGAACAGTCATTGACATTGCACAATGCGCAATATAATAAAGAAGAGAAAAAGTTAAAAATTGAAAAATTCCAAGTGAAAAATAAAAAGGTAACTCATAAGTGGAATTATGAGGTTGGCATTTGAGGATTGAGACCCTTAGGACTCCCAAAATTTGTCTATCACTACCGAATATTCCCTTTCCCATTCAATTTCATAATAGGATTTGGAAAACATCAAGTTGAAAAGAAGAATAAATGAACTTAAGGATGCATTGAGTCCCACACCATGGTTTTCAAAACCACCAACTATTATTTCCCCAGATCAAATGACACCAAGCACACCCAAGACATCTACAAAGGTGAGAAAAGCTGCCAAATTTCTCAATGGAGTTAGATTGTATGTGATAGAAAATATTAATAAGAGACTTAATATTATTTCACAAGCATGTCAAGTTAGTTCAAGCCTAATAATTTATCACAAAGGATCACCAGCTTCATGGACTATTTGAAAAAGGAATTGGAACATGATGAAGCTTTTTATAAAAAAAAATTAAGTACATTTATTACACGAGTTTCTACTTTAAGTGATTATCATATAAACCAACGAAATTTTCCTTCAAACCATAGAATAAAACAGTTAAAATCAAGTTGGAAGGAAATGATACAAATGTTATGAGATGCAATTGCCACTTGTACAAAGGTAAATGACAAAGGAAATGGTGCATTATTTAAAGCACTAGAAATTGTTAAAGACCTTAAAGGCCCGCCACTTATAAGAGATTCTATGATTATAACTAAGGAACAACGAAACACAGAGTTAGGTGTGGTTAAAGCTTCATGGGAAAGCGAGTTTGATGACCTCACATAAATTCTGGAAGATGAAATTAAGCAATGGCTTGTTACCTCTATAAATAAAAATGAAGACCACTTGTCATCCATCAAACAATTGAACTTTGAATGTGAAGAAATTGAAGGAGAATTATTTTCACTCAGGGTTAAACAAGATATCACTTTCCCACCAATGAAGGAATATACTGAAGAATGTCTTGAGAGATCATTGGCACAAATAATTAACCTAGAATAACTACAAAAAAGTAGTTATTCCAAGAAGGTTTGAAGCCCAGTTATAAGTACATGAAGACCCTGACTTCAAATACATCTGCAAGAAGAGAGAGAGATACATCCATCCATCTGCCATTCCTCTGCTATTTTGTGAGTGCATTTTCTTTTGAAGCATTTCCCTTCCTTTCTTTCGAGCCTGTGAATCATCTAGCTTTATTTGTTTAGTGTTTACTCATAAAGTTGATCCTTGACTGCATTTCCCCTTGTCATCCAGGTTACCTATACTATATTACTTGTTCCACGGGAGATCCATCCTATTTCATTTGGCGAATTCATTTACTTTTATCATTTAAGTATCAAGAACATTATGTTTTGCAATAGGAAAACACTTTATTCAAACTTGAACATCTATGATTGATTTATTTTCTACTCTCACAGAGAGCTATTCCAGGAGTTCATAACATTTGTGGTTTCAAACTTTTTATAAAGCAATGAGATATAATGTGTGTTTCTCCTATGCATCCTATGATTCTAAATGAATGAAAATTTTCAAAGTTCTATGATTTCTAGGCCATCAGTCTTATTTTATGTTTATGAGTCTTGCTTCAAAATATTTTTCTCATTACCTGAACGAATGGATGTAATTATTCTTTCAAGTAAGGTTATTCTCTTTTTATTATAATTCATTTATTATATGTTCAATTGTTTTACCACATGGTCCACCTCTATAAAAATGTAGAGGGGACCTTGATAAATCTTTCAAGAAGACCCTAGGAGGTTGACTCTTGTCCCTAACAAGAAAAGAGATCAAAAGTTATTTGTATTTCGAGGTACAAAGATATGCATAATTTAGATAGGTCGGTCATTGTTTCCTTATTGATCAATAACTCTTTGTCGATAAGTTGTTCTAATTTTTCATGTTGCGTCTTCTTTTTGTTTTTTAACTTCTTGATATGTCTATTCTAGCTTTGATTATGATTTCTAAGACAATAAATTTCTTCAATTCACTTTAATAGATCTTTATTGAATTTTTWAWTGKGATHTTGTTTWTTATGTTGAAWTTMTTCATGGGATTSATATCTTAGTTCTATTTCACATTTAATTAYTAGTTTCTATAATGAAAAWTTYRTTTTKTACAAGTAGATATTGATTATGGTCCTTAAGATGACAAATTTATTTATATTTATCTGCTAAAATTTTGGCAAAATTTTCTTGGAGTGCCTACATATTCTGAAATGACTTATGATTATCCTAATGAATCACATTTGATACATCTTTCAAGCCCTTTGAAAACAAATCTTTTGAGAATGACTTCATTGTAAAGTCTTGCAACGTTTTCTTCTTCTTCTTCTAATAGAATGTTAGCAATTTCATTTAATAGTTTGGATGAGGATTGGGAAAGGAAGGTACTTCATATATTTCCATATAAGAATTTACATCTTCAAATATAGATCTCAACTCTAGTTTTAAATATTTAGGTTTTCTTCTAAAACCATATGGATATGGAAAAAGAGAGTGACATTAGCTAATTGGGAAGACTGAAGCAAAAATCAATCATAAGTGTAACAAATGGATATCAATTGGGGGGGCGGGGCATTACCTCGGTATAGTATGTTATGTGAGGCTATTCCAATCTTTTGGCGTGCCATAACATATATTCCTAAAGGGGTCCTAGAGAATATTAGAAAGAAGGTTTTTAAATTTGTGGATAGGGAAGAGAGAAAATGGAGGTATGCATCTATATATATATATATATATATATATATATAGATAAGGAAGCTAGATGGGGATAAAATAATATCCATATCTTTGGGGAATCTGTCATAGACAAGAGCTTATGGAGGGTGATTACATACGAAGGTATTTGAAAGAAAACCATTGTATAGAAATGCATTTCACCTGATATAATGATAGAGTAGATAAGAAGCACAAGGAAAAGCATTGAAAGCGTGTCTATACATTGGAAAGCTCATAGTGCAAGCAACATCAATGATAGGAAATTGGTTAGTTTGTAAAGTGGGAAATGGGGAACAAGGGAGGGTGGGTATAGATCCGTGGATTGGAAGTATAAATGGATACAAGATGCCAGAGAGATTGTTGGAGGTAATACAAGATCGGGTGATTTATACTCTTAATTAGATCATGGATAAAAATTCCACAAACATATGGAAACAAGGTTGGTTAAAGGCTAATGTAAGGATAGAAGGATATTTAGCTCAAGCATGGAACACACATGTAGACAATTTAACTAAAATCCATGTAAGAAGAGGGAAATAAGGAGATTTTCTTACTTGGTCAAGAAATCAAACCTTGGGTGTGTGTATAGTACAATTGCGGTACAATGCTATTTTTAATTTAGGGGTTGATCAACCAAAATGGTGGTGGAATATATTATGAAGGATAAAGGACCCAAATAAAACACACATTTTCATGTGGTTGGCCATAAAAAATAAGGCTCTAAGATGAGAGATTATGGAGAAAAAATCTATACGACCCTTGAGAATTTGTATTATATATAGATATAGGGAAGAAATAATAAATTGCTTTTACAATGTCCATATGCTAAGAAAATTCAGTCGGGAGTGGAGGTTCTAACCATAGTTAAGGATGAATGGATAGGTGGTTTAGTGGAGGATTTTTTAAAGCAATGGATGACCAAAAGGGAAATAAAATAATTCCAAGCAGTATATTGCCTGACTATATGGGGACTTTGGTTGGCAAGGATCCCAACGGTCTTCAAGGGGAGAATTATTCTACCCCTTCAATGCTATCTATAAATCAAAGAAATTACTTCAGAATACTGAATGATTATAAGTAAAAGAAAATAGTAATTTGATTGATCTGGATATAAATAAAAGCCATGTGTGGGGCTTCTTTCATGGAGAGACACAAGGGACATAGAACTACACTGGTGCTGGGGGTGTTATTTTTTTTTCTTCAAATAATCATTATGTAAATTTTAAAGTAGTTTTAGGGAGCCTAAGGCTTAAATAATAGTGCATATTTCTTGGCCTTAAAAATCCTTCTCAAAAAATCCATGGAAAATGAACATCAAACAATTACATGTTAATGGAGACTCTAGTTTGGTTATTTAGTGGATGGGGGGCACTATTAGATTTTAAACATATCCCTAGGGCCCATAAGAGATCAAATGAAGGAGGTGGTTTCTCTATTTGACTTCATCTCATTCACACAGTTTTATAGAGAAAAAATGTGGAAGTAGATATGATCTCCAAAAAAGGACAACAAGTAGCCAAAGGGTTGGTGATTATGGAGTTGGAAGTAAAGGATGGAATACACACTATCTCTAAAACTTGAATTTGATATGTTGTATAAGTATAAGTTTAATGTATCTATTTGTCTTTACTTAAATATGTTATATATTTTTCATTCTTGGTTCTATGTTCCTAAAGTCTTAGAAATCATAAAGGTACTATTTCCAATAGTTTTAGGCAAGGTCTAAATGCCTTGCATAAACAATATACATATGATCTTTGAAGCATGTCAATATTAATTTGAGGCATGCTAAGACCTTTAGTTTATTTTTTGAAGTTAGCTATAGATTAGTGTATTTTGAGGGGTCTCTCCAATCCCACTCTTATTTTAAAGTGCATAAGCACATAAGGAATATAATTTCTTTTAGGTAATGAATACAAATGACATTTTTTTCTTGAAAAATAAATTTCAAAATGTAACATCCCGCTCTTGCGTGCGCTGAGTGGACTTATTCTTTGAGGACACTTGCGTGCAAGTGATCCGGTTCATTATATGATTGGTTGTTTTGATTTTGATTATGAGATATTGTGGATTTGATGATATGTTATTTTTGATGTATTTACATCGACAGGGGCTATTGATTGGGTTCTCTTGAGTGTGTAGGACTCTAGATGTGAGAGAATATTGATGGCATCGATGGATCTCCTTGGACTCTGGATCGAGTAAGGGAGTGGACTGTTGTGGTTTGACTGTTTTGATATTTCAGATGTGACGTATAACCAGATATTATGATGTTGATTTTTATAGCTGGCATGTTTCGTTGATGGATGTAGGTTGATGATAGCTTGCCAACCAGACTCACATTTGGAGTAAAGGGGTCATGCATGACAACCATAGACATTGAGGGAGTGGTGTGGTAGCAGGCTTTCCAAAGCCTACTAGCACTCTCGTCGTGGCTCGAACTATAGGTTAACGATTACCTAGTTTGAGATATCCACGATGCCGTGAGGGCAGACTGTGACGGTCGCTCACGATGATTCTAAGGGAAGTGCAATAAGGCAAGGTCCTTATTCCTTAGAGGCCCTTAATCTCCCACAAGATCACCTGATGGAGTATTGACTCCAGGGGTTTGATGTCTACCAAATTCAGTGAAGAGGCGAGAGGCACCCTTGGAGCACATAGTGCATCTTGAAGGGCGCGTCGCATAAATAAAACAAAAAGAGGCGAGTGACACCCTTGGAGAACATAGTGTGTCCTGAAGGGCACGTCATGATTTTAACTGTGGTAAGTTAATAACTAGTGCCTAGAAAACTATGCCTCCTTAGAATCTCGTCGGCCTTAAAATAGATGATGGGATGAGTAAAGTTTAATAACTAAATGTTCCCTTAAAAAACTGTCGCCCAACCTAGTGAAATTAAAAACTAGGTCTAAGTAGAACATGTGAACAAAGAAAAACTAAATAGACATGTAACAAGAAGGGGAGTAAGAAATTCAAACTTTAATTATTAAAGTAAAAATTATAATGGAGGATTAAATTTATTAAAAGGGTAAATGGTTGTTTTTGTCTAAACTTGTTAATTTTGAATTTAGTTAAAAATATAAAGGGGGAAACTTAAATAAAAAGGGGAATGTCTAACTTAGTAGGGAATCCAGCCTTTGGAACTTTCTATTTGTGAACTCAACTAGGCTTAAGTAAGGTGTAAGTCATTTAAGAAATGTAAGGGAATAAAGGGACACCGAGGAGCGTTTTTAGGAACGCTTTTAGCTGGGTGAGGGAAATAGGAAAATTTAATTAATTAATAAATTGTTTTCCTAGTGCAACTAAGGGATCGGGTGACATTTGTACGGGGGGAGGTTTGTCCTAATTAAATTTAATAAAAAGAATCTGATGAGGGTTTGGGAAACTAATGTCTAATAAAACTCTATAAAAAGGATGGTAGAGGAGGAGTATGGATCACATTTGGTTTGCATAAGGTTACGTTGCCAGAATTTTATCTTGACTGAACTTCTCTTCTGGGAGTTGTGATACCCAGCTCGGTAACGAGTGGCAGCTTGACCTTGCGAGGTAAGCTGGGAGCTAGAATTCTCTGGTATTGTGTGCGTGGCCCTTTTGCAGATCGGGGGGATTGGGGGGAAGAAGTGTACCCCTAGCGTTGGCTGCGAGGTATCAGTGAGGTCTTAGTGGTTGGAAAGCGGGATTTGGATGAAGCTCAGGCACGAGACAATGACTACGGGTTCTTCACCTTCGGATTCGGTACGCACGTGTAAATTTTTCATTATATTTCAGTCAAATTTTCTGTATATGAATAATATTAATGATGAATATTGTAGTGTATGCCATTTAGAAGTTGTTGCACTTGTACTGTGTCGCTGGCTTCGTTGGAGCTTTAGAGTGATGAATTCTATATTATAGTTTAAGGGAAAAAAGGATATGTGTGAAATGAAATTGGTTATTTCCTTATGAAACATGAATCATATTGGCTTATTATGAACACATGAATAACTTAGATTCTCTTGTGTGTATATACTCTGAGGATTATTCTATTGTCGATTGAATATGAGCTGTGTCTTTTAAGCTAGGCAATTTTAGAAACAATTGAATTGTCTTCATTCATATATTTATATTGTAGTTGTGCATAATTTGCAGATTCATATGTTATATTGTAGTTGTGCATAATTTTCAGTACGTCCACTGCTAAGTTACCTGCCCCATTGTTTCCAGTTCCTCCGAACCACAGGATAGACTAATAGGATTCTTGTTACATGAAATATACACTGCCTATGTGTTGTCTCTACGGATTCATGAGAAGTTGTATAAAAATATGGTGTGACTGACAACAATTTTAATAGTCGAAATACCATTGTTGGGTTATTTGATCCATGTTATTCTAGTTTAATTTCGAGATTGCAACTCGCCTCTCGCCGAGTACTTTTGGCTTTCTTTCATCCATGCTTTAATGATCTCTGAGCTTAGGTGGTTATCGATCTTAATTCGGTAATTCCCTTCAAGACTAATAATTCTTTTGGAACCCACCAGGATAAGTAGATGTCACGCTGAATTGTATCATTATTTAAGAGTCTGTCCCTGTGTAATTCGCAGTGCATTATATCTAACTTTGAATTTATTTGAATATTTAAAATTACATTTTAAACCTTAACAACTGAAATATTTTTGTGATTCCTTGTTAGAGAGATGCTAATGGATACGAAAACATTCTTCACGATAATATTTATGAATTCCAAAGTAACATGGGATACAGGGTCATCAGATCGTTTAGTTATGGAGCATAGAAATGGTAAGTCCGTTGATTATAAGCATCCACCTCCAGTTCTGTGATTTCCCTATATCCAAACTGAATTCATATTTCACACGCTTGCAAAGAAAGGAGGCGTGGGTTAAGGGGAAAGAGAAAAAGGAATTATAAAAATAAGTTTTCAATGTGAGCCTTCTTATTCTATTAAATTCATACTTTATAGGTAAAAGGTGTCATATTGTTTTCATCGATTTCCTGCACTGACCACATTACAGCTGCCACAATATTGGTTGCGAAGACCTGGAGAGAAATTATCTTGAACCCATTATGATATCACCCTTTATTAAAGGAAGGGAAGTTGTTGGACGGATTTAGTTAGCAATTCAACTTTTTCCTTTGCGCAACTTGTGACAAGTAATGGTTTTCCCTCGAAGTTCGGAAACCTGGTAGTTTCCCTTTTAATTGTACATTAAATTAATTGCTCTTAATTTTATTATTCTTTCACCCAGCTGTGAAGTTTTCCATTTAAATTTGTCAATGTAGCATTGTTAAAATTCAGGATCTTGAACCTGGGGTCTTGTAATTAGGGATGAAGCACGAGGAACTTTATCACCATAGATTTTGTTTCAGTTTTAATGGTTATAAAATTTACCCCAGTAAACTCAATTTAGGGATCGACAATTCTTGATGCTTGCTTCTCATCTCAGATACCCTTTTTGGTTGGGAGTGTCTAGGATAAAATGTATGTTAGAATAGGATGGAATTTAATTTATTATTATCAGTTAGATTCATAACAGTTAATAATTATTATTACTCATAACAACAAATTCTTAACAAATCAATTATGGTTATTAACGGTTAAATACATAATCAGTTTTATTATTATTATTGCTCATAACAATTAGATTAATAATAATTATTATTTTAATTATTATGGCAAGTCAAATATTTAGAAGTGCACTTCCTTCCGAATCTAATTTAAGGAAGACTAATTGTTCAATATTATAACAAACCATGATCTAACATTCATTTTTTAAATAACTTGTGTTTTACAATTGTACAATCCATATAATTCCATGATTGTATAACGGTGTATAACATGAATTCTTAATGATAAAAATTATGTACAAGGTTGTATTAACTCATCAATGCAAAGATTTTCATGATGTTGGAAGTTAATGGTTTATGATGAAAAAGATTTAATGGAGAATAAACTCTATGATTTGCAGAAGTTAGAAGGATTTATTACAAGTTGTAGATTTATGAGTCAATCCTTTTTAAACTGCCAAGTTGAATAATTGTAGTCATTGTTACATTAACATGATGTATGCGTGATTAATTGAAGGACCCTGGAAGGTATATCACTTCTCACGCCTCAGATTTTATTTTAATGAATGATTGATTAAATAGTGCACCTGGAATTTAAATACAATTGTGACTCTAGTTTTTTCTTGCTAGATAGATTGTGTATGCTAGCTCCCTTGCACATTGGTAAATTTAAGGTTGATTGAATTAATGTCTAAATGTTTAGATTTATCTAGTTGTGCACAGAGAAAGGTCACTACTGATTGACCATTGTCGTTTATTTGTTTGTTATGCGAAATGTTGAATCAATGATTGTTAATTCTTGCTTTCTTTAAAGGTTCATGTTACTTGTGTCGTTTATGTCAGTTGCATTGGGTTGATCTAATGATTGTCCTTAGCTTAGTAGGCTTTGTCTTTCTTGTGTCGGGCGAGATGTAGACACCTCCTTGTTCCTTAGAGAAGTCGCCAACCTTGAGATCTTAAATGGTCAAAATCGATGGGAACCTGGACTTGAGCATTGCTTATGTGTCCTTCAGGTCCTAACCTTACAGGGTAGGATGGGTAGGTAGTCATTTTTATTTTGTCTGATTGATCTTCATATGATTTCATCCAGCTGCATGATCTGCTAGTATGTTAGGTCGTTATGTTGTCTGTTGCCTAAATTTAGTGCATTGTGTTCATCGTCGAGTTGTGTTGATTGACTGTTTGTCGTTGTTACCTTCCTACCTTAAAAAAAAAAATTCACTTGTTATGCATTGCATGTTGTCATAACAATGGGGTTCGTTACATGTGGTATCAGAACCGGTTCAACCCGTGACTTGGGATCACTACAACTTCCATTGATTAGATACTTGATTATAAAATGTCACTAATTAAATTGATTTGTATTCGTGCAGGTAATCATGGTTAGAAGACGTCGCAGAGGCAGACGACGGGGTTCTAGGGGAGGAGGAGAGACACCCCCAGTAGCATCCACGCACGAGGGGTCTAACCCCTAGGGAGACAAACAGGTTGTCAGGCAGGAACATATAGTTGTGGGTGATGTGGTTGGGTTGTTCAGGTCCTTTTAGAGGATGTGTAAGGCACTGATCAACCATTTGGATAGAGAGGATTCCAAACCACTGAAACCTCCTGAGGGTCCACCACGCACTCTGGTCAGTACTGGTAGCATTCACTGTGAACTCTAGAAGGTCAAATTCCCCGAGTTCTTTGGTGCCCTGGACGGCGCAGCCGCCGAGGCATGGTTGGAGAATATGGCGATGTGTTTTTCACTACGTGACTATACCTCCAACATTAAGGTCTGCATGGAGGTATTTCAACTGAAGGGGAGCACTCTTTAATGGTGGAAGACGCTCCTGCCGTAATTGAACATGGTCGTCGAAGACATGTCATGGGAACAGTTCTATGAGATGTATATATCTGAGGAATTTGTTGATCGCCAGCTCAACAAGTTCAACGCCTTGTGACAAGGAGGTCATACGGTGCCCGAGTACGAGGCCTATTTCATGAAGCTTATTCGGTATGCTCCCCACCTAAATACTGAGAAACTTAAGGTCAACAAGTTCGTGTTTGACCTTAATGTCAGCATTCATGCAAAGATGAGGATTCTGATGCCTCAAACCTTGCACGATGTTGTCCAGAAGGTCCTCATAGAAAAGGAGGATCTTACCAGCGAGGGTCAGAGCAGGCCTCCAGCGAGACCAGCAGGATAGGTGTCATCTAGTGCGCAGCAGCATCAGACACCAGCTAGACATTCACCAGGATATAGTGACATCTAGAGAGGATCCACTTCCACTACACCTCCACGACTAACACCTCAGCAGCAGACTCCTTACCGAGGACCACAAAACTAGCAGCAGCGTCGACCATAACAACAACAGTGTAGGCATGTTTAGCAAAACAGACCAGGGTTCCAAGCCGGTGCGTCGTCGCTTATACTTCAGGTACCAGAAGTATTGGACTGAAGAAAGGGTGTTGGACATGCGGAGAACTACATTACCAGCATGACTTCCCAGTTGAGAGGGCCAGAGCATCTAGATTAGCTTGACCCACTATCATGGGAGATTTGGGCAAGGCCCATCGGATTCATGCAGCGGTGAATAACCTCCAGGAAGAGCACCAGTCAACTGTGCTCAATACATTAGGTACCGTTGTTGACCATACCCATAGTATTTTGATAGATCCATGTGCTACAGAGATTTTTATCTCTGGTGAAGCACTAAAAAGAATTAAGGTAAAGGTAGTCAAACAGGACGAGATTAGCTTTGTAGAAATGGCTTCGGGAGCCAAACAAAAGGTTGGAGGGAAGGTTACAGGCTGTAGCCTTAACCTGGGAGAGTTTGTCACAAGGTCCAACCTGTACGTCACGATATTAGGGTCTTATGACGTCGTGATCGATATGGATTGGTTGGAATCACATGAGGCGATACTCAACTGTAAGACGAAACGGTTGATCTTGGTCGATGATGAGGGACAAAGACGCATGATTGTAGGTCGGAACCAGGGAGTTTCCTTGAGGTTCATCTCTTCCTTGCAACTACGAAAGAGCATGCACAAGAGATGCCATCTATATGTGATCCTTGTGTTAAATGAAAAAGGCATGGTAGAAGGACTGAAAAACCTTCTGGTAGTACGAGAGTTTGTGGATGTCTTCCTAGAGGAGTTACCAGGGTTTTTGCTAGAGAGGGAATTGGAATTTACCATCGACCTAAAACCAGGAACTGAACCTATAGTGAGAACACCTTATTGGATGTCGACCCCTGAGTTACAGGAGTTGAGAATGCAACTGAAGGAGTTGTTGGACCTAGGACTTATACGTCAAAGTGTGTCACCTTGGGGTGCACCTATTATTTTCATATGGAAGAAGGATGGGTCGTGGAGACTCTGCATTGACTACTGTTAATTGAACAAAGAAACAATCAATAATCGGTATCTGTTGCCAAGGATTGACAATCTATTTGATCAAATGAAGGGAGAAACGATGTTTTCGAAGATCAACCTGAGATCGGGGTATCACCAGTTATGGATCAAGGAGGATGACATCCCTAAGACCGCCTTTAAGACGAGGTTTGGACATTACGAGTTTATTGTTTTACCGTTTGGACTGATAAATGCCCCTGGGGTATTTATGACGATATACTTGGACATGTTTGTCTGAATGGATACGAAAGCATTCTTCGTGATAAGCTTTACGAATTCCAAAGTAACGTGGGATACAGGGTCATCAGATCGTTTTTTTATGGAGCATAGCAATGGTAGGTCCATTTATTATAAGCCTCCGCATCCAGTTCTGCGATTTACCTGTATCCAAAATGAATTCATATTTCACACGCTTGCAAAGAAAGGAGGTGTGGGTTAAGGGGAAAGATAAAAAGGAAATATAAAAATAAGCTTTCAACATGAGTCTTCTTATTCTATTAACTTCATGCTTTTTAGGTAAAAGGTGTCATATTGTTTTCATCAATTTCTTGCACAGACCACATTACAGCTGCCATGGTATTGGTTGCGAAGACCTGGAGAGAAATTATCTTGAACCCATTATGATAGCACCCTTTATTAAAGAAAGGGAAACTGTTGGACGGATTTAGTTAGCAATTCAAATTTTTCCTTTGCGCAGCTTGTGACAGGTAATGGTGGTCCCTCCAAGTTTGGAAACCTGGCGGTTTCCCTTTTAATTGCACATTAAATTAATTTCTCCTGATTTTATTATTCTTTCACCCAGCTGTGAAGTTTTCCAATTAAATTTGTCCATGTAGCATTGTTAAAATTCAACATATTGNAGACCTGGAGAGAAATTATCTTGAACCCATTATGATAGCACCCTTTATTAAAGGAAGGGAAACTGTTGGACGGATTTAGTTAGCAATTCAACTTTTTCCTTTGCGCAGCTTGTGACAGGTAATGGTAGTCCCTCCAAGTTTGGAAACCTGGCGGTTTCCCTTTTAATTGCACATTAAATTAATTTCTCTTAATTTTATTATTCTTTCACCCAGCTGTGAAGTTTTCCAATTAAATTTGTCCATGTAGCATTGTTAAAATTCAACATCTTGAACCTGGGGGCTTGTAATTAGGGATGAATCATGGGGAACTTTATCACCATGGATTTCATTTCAGTTTTAATGGTTATAAAATTTACCCCAGTAAACTCAATTTAGGGATCATAATTCTTGTTGCTTGCTTCTCATCTCAGATACCCTTTTTGGTTGGGAATTCCTAGGATAAAATGTATGTTAGAATGTAACACCCCTCCTAGCTAAGGACATCTACTCCGCAAACAGGTGCAATTTTTTTTTGTTTAAAGTGTGTGCGCGTGTGCAGAAGAAACAACCCCCTCGACTCTACGTCAACACCCAAACCAACAGGACGCAAGTAAGATGAACACAATCAAGACGACCCGGCATATCATAGCGACAACAAGAAGCAAACGCCCCCGAACAGGAGGCGGGAAACTAATGGCTATAGGCAGAGACAGACACCAGGGGTTAGGCACAGTACTGTCACAGAATGGAGGAATCCGTCAGTATAGTCGCAATAGTGGAACTGTTCCTTTAAACAGCCCGAGACTACTGATACGGCTCGAAATGTGTCGCAAGAGTGGAACTGTGCCTTTAAACATCCAGAGACTCTTGATACGGCACTGGATTCCTTCCACCAGATTACACACAGACATACATACTAAGCTGCAAGAGGAGTCTATATCCCGCCCGACACGGTAGACTACACAATACAAACCACCAAGTACTTACAGGACCAGAGACAACAATAAGCACGACGCATTGCATTATTCTAAAAATGACCATAAAGAGTAACGACATCGACACCCTAAAGGTAAACCCCCGATGTTACATTCTCCTCATTAACTTGCCCTTCCTACCCGTTTATTACCAGACATTCTAATAACCTAACCACCATAGAAATGCAAATTAGACATGTCATCAACACTTCAATTTAAACGAAGATTATCCTTGCAATTTAAACTCCATCATGAACATTCAAGTAAGTAATTATTGACATTGCAAAATGGCCTTATTATTAACATGCTAATTAAATCAATTATTAATCTTGCAACTTAACTAGTGTTGCCATGGCAACTAAGCAAATATTAATATGGCAGTGACGCATTTATCTTTAGCACGTTCAATTAACAACATTATCCCTGCAATGTAACCAAGTACCAACGTTGCACATTAAACCAATATTAATTTGCGAAACAACCTCATCATTGCCCTGGCAGGTTAAACAACCTTATTATTGCAAATTAAACTATTAGTGCCAAGGCAATAAAACAATTACTAAATTTGCGAATTAAACCATTACWAATATTGCCATTGAACAAGCCTTACCATTGTCGTTAAGCAAACATTAAAATTGCGGCTTTCTCCTATTAACATTACTATCTAACGATTTTCATCATTGCATCCAATTTAACAATATAATATTGCCGATATCAAGTGTACTTCTTGCAAATTAACAATTAACAAATACAATAGTAAGGACATCCAATACCCTAAATGAGAAACAACTAAAGAAATAAGCCCCCTTTTCTTTTAAAAGGAATACTGAACGAATAAAGCCCGACTCAAGGACAATGAAGAACCAATCTTGCTTTACATAATTAAGGGCATAGCCCGTCCAATCCACCATTATCATTATCTTGCAGTTAAACCCTAATAATCATTAAATATATCCACATCATCATTGTATTGCAATTGAACCCTAATAACATTGAATAAATCCACCATTATCATTATATTGCGATTGAACCCTAATAACATTGAATAAATACACCATTATCATTATATTGCGATTGAACCCTAATAACATTGAATAAATCCACCATTATCATTATATTGTGATTCCGCCCGCATTAACAGTTCAATAAATAATATTAATAATTTAATTAGGCAATTACCTAATACATGTCATTTCACTAGAATTAACATTTCAGCAACTAATATTAATATTTCGATTACACCATAAGTAACCATCACCCTTAACGTGGCAAATTAAAATAATAATGTTAGTGCAATTTAAACATTGTCACCATTGCTAATAAGCAACCTTTACGATGGCAATTTAAGCTTCACTAGTCGTTCATTTAACCATTATTACTCATGGCCATAACAAGTACAATCATTGCGAAATAACAATTATTAATAATCCAAGTCAACAGCATTATTAATATTGCAAATTAAAGCATCTATCATTATTGAAATTTAAACAAGTGTTGCCAGGGCAAATTAAGCAATTTAATCCATTATAGGATGAACATAGTTTAAATAGCCACAACGCTATTATCTAACTTTGGGTAGAACGTTTACCTAACAAAGGCGACAGGTTAATAAATA
>JASDQU010012695.1:161750-172852 GCA_032191745.1 Picea mariana | reverse complement strand
TTATCCCACCCATGACAAACAAAATCAATGAAAAATATATAGAAATTATATATGGATGTGAATTGGTCATAGTTTCTATAATAGTGCAATGTATACACTCTATGATCCATGTGTGTTGTACTTAAATGTACTTATAACAAGAATAAATCATCATCAAATTTCAAGTTCATTTCTATAAATGTCCTTAGAATGAGTATAAATCATCATCTTCAAGGTTCCAAATGATTTCCTACCAATTTTCTTATAACAATTATAAATTATTAAATGGTTTTCTATTAGTGTCCTTTGAACAAGTATAAATTAAGAAGATTTACTATAAATGTATTTAGAACAAGTATAATTCATCATCTACAAATTTCAAGATGATTTTCTATCAATGTGATGAACATTTGCCTGTTCTCACAATGTGATAAGCATAGTCTCGTCTTCGCAATATAATGCAAAAATCTTGTCATCATAATGTGAAAAACAATGAACATAATGTTGTCGTCGCAATAAATGTCTTGTTATAGCAATGTGATAAAAATTAGACATTTATGTTCATCACATAGCCATATGAAATACAATGAACATATGACATTTAAGTTCATCACATAGCCATTTTTTAGTTAAATGTCTTATCGTCGCAATGTGATGAACATATCCCCATCATCACAACTGTCATCATTAATATGTCACAAACATTATGCTTTCGCACAATGTTATGAACATATCCTTGTCAAAGTAATGTGATCCAAATATTCATTCATCAAAATGTGACAAAAATATCATGTCCTCACAATATGAAGAACATTGTCCCACCATTGTAATGTGGCTCACATAACCATATTGTCTCAATGTCACAAACATAGCCTTATACGATAAACATACAATGTGAATAACATAACCATATTGTCGTAATGTGACAAACATAACTATGGTTGACCTCAATTCACCATGATGATGGTTGACCGTGCTTTACCATGGTTGACAACGATTAACCATGTTTCACAGTTGTTTTCCATAGATGACCATGGTTGTCCATAACCATATTATCATAATGTGACGAACATAGCCTTGTCATTGGAATGTGATGAGCATATCCTCATTGCCTCAATGTGACACAAATATATTTCCGTCATAATGTCACAAACAATGTCATGTCGTCACAATGTGATGAACATGTCCTTTTGCTCGAAATAAATGTATTTTCATTACAATGTGATGAACATATGACATTTATGTTCACCACATAGACATATGACATACGAAGAACATAGGAAATTTGTGTTCATCACATAGGAAATTTATGTTCATCACATAGCCACTTGTTAGTTAAATGTCAGGTCGTTGAAATGTGATGAACATAGACTCGTAATCGCTATATCCCCATCGTCATTAATATGTGACAAACAATATCCTATCATCACAATGTGATGAACATAGCCCCATCATCACAATGTCCTTAGAACAAATATAATTCATCATATACAAAGTTCAAGATAATTTTCTATCAATGTGATGAACATAGCCTCATCGTTGCAATGTGATGCAAATATCATGTTGTCATAATGTGAAAAACAATGTCCTTTTGTCACGGTGTGATGAACTTATCCCTGTCCTCACAATAAATGTCATGTTGTTGTAATGTGATGAACATACAACATTTATGTTCATCACATATCCATATGACATACAATGATCATACGATGAATATAAAACAGTTATGTTAATCACATAGTCACTTTTTACTTAAATGTCCCTTCGTCCTAGTGTGATGAACATAGACCTATCGCTGCAATTTTGCCATCATCATAAATATGTGAAAAACATTATCCCATTTTTGCAATGTTCTGGACATATCTCTGTCGTCACAATGTGATGCAAATATCCAATAGGAATATTGTGACACAAATATCCTATCCTCGCATTGTGACAAACATAGTCCTACCCTCACAATGTGGTAAACATAAACATATTCTCACAATGTGAAAAACTTATCCTTTTACAATGAACATAAAATGTGATGAACATAACCATATTGTCGCATTGCAACAAACATAAATATGGTTGACCTTGGTTGACCTTGTGATGAACATAGTCCCATCATTGCAATGTCCTGAGAAAAAATATAACTCCTCATCTACAGAGTTTAACACGATTTTCTATCAATGTCATGAACATAGCCTCATCGTCGCAATGTAGTGCAAATATCCCATCATCTTATGGTGGTGCAAATAACTGTCATCTTTTTACAATGTGATGAACATATCACATTTATTTTTATCACATACGATGAACATGCGACATCTGTGTTCATCAAATAACCACTTTTTACTTAAATCCCTTATCGTCGCAATGTGATGAACATAGCTTCGTTGTCGCAATATCCCCGTCACTGTCAATATGTGGCAAAAAATATCTTGTCTTCACAATGTGACACAAATATCCAATTGTCATAATGTGATGCAAACACTCTGTCCTCACAATGTGACAAACATAGCCCAGTTGTCTCAATGTGATACACATAACCATATTGTCACAATGTGATGAACATTGCCTTATACGATGAAGATACATTGCAACGAACATAACCATATTGTGGCAATGTGACAAATATAGCCATATTGTCACAATGTGACAAAGAGAAATATGGTTGACCTTGGTTTACGATGAACATACAATATTTATGTTCATCACATAACCACATTTTACTTAAATGTCTGTCATTTCATTATGTTTAACATAGCCTCGTCGACACAATCTACCCTTCACCATTAAAATGCGATAAACAATATCATGTCATCACAATTTTATGAACATAGCCCCATCGTCACAACATGACACAAATATCCAGTCGTCATAATGTGATACAAATATCATTTCCTTGCAATGTAATGAACATAGCCCACCATTACAATGTGATGAACATATGCATATTGTCACAATGTGACAAAGATAGCCTTATATGATGAACATACAATGTGATGGACATAACCATATTGTCATAATGTGATGAACATAACTATTGTTGACCTTGGTTGACCATGACCATGATTGAATGTAGTTGACCATGGGTGAAATGGTTAACCATGTTTGACATTTTTTGTCCATACATGACCATGGCTCGCCATAACCATACTATCGCAATGTGATGACCATAACCATATTGTTGCAATGTGACAAACATAACCATATTGACGCAATGCATCGATCATAGGCTCGTCATCGCAATGTGATGAACATAAACATATTGCCACATTATGATGAGCATAACCTCATTGTGGCAATGTGATGAACATATCCTTGTCATCGCAATGTGACACAAATATCATGTCATCATAATGTGACAAACAATGTCATGTTGTTCCTATGTGATGAACATAGTTCTTTCATCACAATGTGATGAATATATGACATTTATGTTCATCACATAGCCATATGACATATGATGAAAATATGATATTTATGTTCATCACATATCCACTTTTTACTTAAATGTCTTGTAATAGCAATGTGATGAACATAGCCCAGTCATCACAATATCCCCATCGTCATCAATATGTGACAAACAATATCTTGTCCTCACAATTTTATGAACATGTCCCCATCATACTAGTTTTTACAAATATTTGCATGGCAAAATGTGACTCAAATATCCCATCGTTGCAATGTGATGAACTTATCCCCTCCATCCTAATGTGTCAAAAATATGAAAACAATGTGACACAAATATCTTATCATCATCGCAATGTGACACAAATATCATGTGTCAATACGCGACAAACATTGTCCTTTTGTCGCAATGTGACAAATATAATCCTGTCGTCTCAATGTGATGAACATACAATATTTATGTTCATCACATAGCCATATGACATATGATGAACATACAAAATTTATGTTCACCACATATCCAATTTTTACTTAAATGTCATGTCATCGAATGTGATGAACATAGCTTTGTCAACACCATATCCGCATCGTCCTCGCAATTTATGAACATAGCGAGATCATAGAAATGTGAAACAAATGTTTGTGTCACATAATGTGACACAAATATCTTTTCATCACAATGTGACGAAAATAACCATATTGTCACATTGTGATAAACACAAATTCGTTGTCACAATGTCATGAACATATCTTCGTCATCACAATGTGATGAACATAGCCTCATCGTCACAATGTATTGTCACAATGTCATGAACATATCCTCATCATCACAATGTGACACAAATATCCTATTGTCATAATGTGACAAACATTTTAAAATTTAGCTATCTAAATGTCATCCATAGTCTTGGTCAACCATGGTCATGGCCAACCATGGTCATATATGGACAACAATTGTCAAACATGGTTAACCACTTTCAACCATGGTCAACCACATTCAATCATGATCATGGTTTACCATAATTGTCCTTTCAATATAATGAACATTACATTGTGATCACAATATGACGAATATAGAGTATTTAATACTTTATTATTAATAATCAATTAATAACTAATAATTAAATTATTATTAATATATTTAATACTTGAAAACATTCATGTATTTAATTAATATATTTAATACTACTTGAACACATTCATGTATTTTTTATTTTATATATTCATCTATATATGCTTAATATATTATTTAAATAATACATTAATAACGTGCTTATATTATAATGTATTTATCCTATAATATATTATAAATATATTTTTGCTTTATTCATGTATTGTTAATACTTTATTATTTTAATGTATTATTGCTAATATTTTATTAAATTAATGTATTATTGCTAATATTTTATTACTTTATTCTATTATAAAAAAAAATTGATAATACTTTAATACTTTATTATGCTTTATAGATGTATTTATTAATAAAATTTTAATATTTTAATAATTTATACATGCTTCATAATTGTATTAATTAATTAACAAAGAAATTAATGACCAATATATAAAGGGAAATGTTCGTCACATAGTAAGGGTTAACCATGAGTATCACATTGCAATGCTCCTATAAAAATATGTTGGGTTTAGTCACATTGTAACATTACATTACATACCCTGTTTATTTATGGTTATCTCAAAAAGAAAAATTCCTTAAGAAATTGGATTATAATTTTATAGATGTTATTATTAATAATACTTTAATATTTTAATAATTTATACATACTTTATAATTGTATTAATAACACATTAATGTATTTTGTATTTTTTACATTCATTTATATATATTAATGTATCATTTAAATAATATATTAATCTATTATAAATATATAAATGTGTTTATCCTATAATATATAATAAATGTATTTTTATTTTAGTCATACATTATTAATACTTTATTAATATTATGTATTATTGTATTTTTCGAACTTTAATACTTTATTAATGTATATATGTTTTATTAAACTATTCATAATTAACTAATTTTAATATTTTAACAATTTATTAATTTATACATTTATTAATAGATTCCACGCTTAAGATATTTATTAAATTACAGGTTACATTAATACATTACAGCATAAGTCCCGAAGGTGTAGGACAGTCGGTGACGTAGTGTGATGTTAAGGCGCTCCGTGATGTTAAAGTCACCGGTTTGAAACCTACGGGGACAAAAAATCCAGCCATGTTAAGGGTTGGGTTGATGTGGTTCAGGCCAGATGCGATCCCTAGGTGACTTTGACGGCTTAGTTACCCCTGAGTCGCAGTTTCTTAACCACAAGTTAGTCCCACATGTCACGAACAAACTAACAAACAAACAAAAAATACATTACAGTATACATTAATATATTGATACTTTATTTATGCATTCCATTAAGGTATTAATTAATTAATACATTAATATATTTATACATTATTAATGTTTTCTTACTTTATTTATATATGTTTGCATTATTAATTTAGTAATGGGTTTATTTTGTTATTACTTTCTTATTATTACATGTAATACTTTATAATTATTATTATTATTAACTTTATTAATTACTCTGTTCTTTACTATTTTATTTTTCATAAATTAATTTATAATATATAAATATGTTTTTCTCCATTATTAATGTATTATTTTAATAATGTATTTATTTTTTTATACTTATTTTATTTGTGCTATATTATTTTCTAATTTATAAATAATTGTTATTTAATATTTTTATTTTTTTATATTTATTTTATTTGTGCTATATTATTTTCTAATTTATAAATAATTGTTATTTAATATTTTTATTTTTTTATTAATAATAAATAATTTAATTATTAATTAATAAATATTAATATATAATTTCTAATTAATTAATTTTTAATAATTTAATAATAATTTATTATTATTAATAAAATATTACTAATTTATTTATTATTATTATTAAATTATTTAATTAATAATAATATTAACTATATTATTAATTATTTTATTTTAAATAATAATTAAGTAATTACTAAATAATACTTAATTATTAAATTTAAAATGTATAAATATGTTCATGGTTGTGGCCATGCATGTCGGTCGTCAACTAGCAACAACCACTTTTATGTAAAAAGTGGTTGATATACGTCGATCGGCGCCATTAATTTAAAAATGTGAAAAATGGCGTCGATCGGTGTATATCAACCACTTTTTACATAAAAGTGGTTGTTTCTAGTTAAATACCTCTCGATGAGCTTCAACGGTTGTTTGTTTGCAACTCTATAACAATGGACTGTGTTAATGGCCATATCTAACAAATGAATTTGAAAAGGACGGAGCAGAGATTTGTGATCTTTGATTGTAAACATGAAATGTGAAAAGACCAGGACACACAAACTACAAACACGGGGCATGTGGTTCTATGAAAGTGAATGCATGGATGGATAGGGACAACTGGTTGATGCATGGATGGATGGGGACGACTGGCTGGATTGGGGTCGTTGCATGGATGGATGGGGACGGTTGGCCAGATTGGGGCCGTCGTCCATTGTATGGAGAGTACATTGCACTAAGTAGGCTTTAATTCCACTGTACACGTGCACTATCGTAGGATAGGGAATTAATGCACTGAACATCTATTCAAGTTTCTTAATAAATAATGAAAAGGGTCGGTGCATTATCAAGAAAGAATGAGAACAGTGAAGATACTACATTGAGAAGGTTGTGGTTGAATGTTGAATGTGACATTGAGAAGGTTGCAGTTAAATGTTGAATGTGACCAAATTTATAGGACGCATTAATCCACTGGACAACTAAAATCATTGTGGCTAATTCACCGATTATGGAGAGCAACATATAAGTGGTATCTGTGTTGTGATAAATAAGAAGTCGAGGAACTAGAGAGAACTTAATTGGGAAGGAGGAAGAGGTTATCAGAAGAGTGATGCATGTGAAATTGAAAATAGGAAATTATGTGCAAAAGATCGTTAGATAATCACCTAATGTTCAAGGTTCTTCAAAGAGAGATTGGGAAGGGGTGGCTTGTGGGGGTGGTTGAAACTATGCTATTGGATAGGGTTCAAGGCCCGAGGTTGATCAAGGGTTGTGTTTTCCGTAGAGGGGGTATGGTTGCTATGGTCTAGTCCTCCCAATTAGATCTCTTGTATCTAAGGTGTAGTGCCCGTAGGGTTCCCGTACGGTTTCGTGATGCTTGTACCATGCACGTTGTAGAGGTGCGGTATGTGTGATCATAGGCGGTATATAGATCCAGGGCTTTGCGTACTCATACCAACATGATTGAGTGCCCGGGGAAATAAATATTAAGGAATATTAAGGGGTGAGAAAATCCAAACTTGACTACCTGAACCTCCCATTCATTATAGTGATATAGCAAACGAATATATATGGGGAATGTAGGTGTCTTTACCATAGTAAGCATTCCACACCATGAGTAATGTAAATGTGGAAGTTGGTTGAAGGAGTTCGTTGCGCGAGAAAAACAAGAGCGGAAGTGTGTGATAGAAGTTGAGTTATGCAACACAAGGTTTGTTGGTCTTACAGCCTGCTCGCCTTCCTATTAACAAATCTATCACTCCCTGAATCTCTAACCTGAGCCAACCTCTTTCTCTCAGTAGAAAAATTGATTCTTCTTGTGCGCATTAATGGATTGATTCTCCATAAGAGGAATGAAGTCAGATGTCATATCAGTAAGAGATATGTTCAGATTTGTTTTCATTGGGTTCATGAGGTGGAAAAGGCACAAAAGTTGTCAACTAAACACAATGATAGAAGGGAAGATAAAGAGCAATGGAAAAAAGCGAGTCTCTATTATGCTTCCTAATTGTGCTTGGTGATTAGCAATGTTGTGTTTCATTCTTAGTGTTGGTGTTGGGTCTTGCTACAAAACTACTTAATTTTTATGGGAAGCCAAACAGGACGATAGCAGAACCTTTTGACCATCCCGATGACCTGTTTGATCTCTTTGAAATTCTAGTTCAACTAGCTTTTCCTAAACATCTGGTTTTGAATAGAGATCAATGTTGTTGTTGGGTATTAGGAGCATTCTGGATGAGGATCAATATCCTTGGGGAAGAGTTGAGAAGGATGGAAGGCTTTCATTTTGTATTATAGATGGAAAAAAAAATTTGTTGGAGGGCAGGCCAGCTAAGGACATCTGATAGTTTAGTTCAAAGGTGTCAGACGAGGAATAACACAATCTCTTCAAACGAGGATCAATTTCCTTGGGGAAGATTTGAGAAGGATGGAAGGCTTTCATTCCGTATTACAGATGGAAAAAAAAATTGTTGGAGGGCAGGCTAGCTAAGGACATCTAATAGTTTAGTTCAAAGGTCTCAGACGAGGAATAACACAATCTCTTCAAAGGTGTCAGACAAGGAATAACACAATCTCTAGAATTTGCTCCTAATTCATCTAAAGCAGCGAACTATCCATGGTGGATATAGGAAGACCCAACAATCTACATGTAATTTTCCGAGGGAGGTGGAAGGATTGTATCTACTATTGGGTTTGTTGCTTCTTCTATGATAGAATATTAATGCTTTGTATATTTAATTTAGTAATAGATAAGCTTAGGTAACATAAACTTCATGTTTTCAAATAGTTTTGGATGAGACCCACCCATGCCCATTCACAGGAAAATCTCTACTTTGTCAAAGATAATGTTTTTGCTACTTCTTCTATGATGATATAATAGTAAAGTCTCCTCTTTGTATTTCAATAATAGCCATGCCTAAGCTAAATTATCTAGAATAATATCCATTGATTCAAAGATAGGTGTGAATGGATAGATTTTCATGTAATCTCCACCATAACCGTAAAATATTTAGGGTTAGGGTTAGGATACACCCATGGTATAATCACAATGAGGGTTTTACATATACAGTAAACTTTAGTAATTGATACCTACGAAAAAAACTAGAAATGTTAAATCTCTACCAATAAACTTGTTGCGGAGGGACTAGTGTCTGATGAATTTGCAGAGATTTTACGAGCTGGGAGTCGGAAGCGCTCTTATGGAGAGGGAGGGCAACCATGTATGAAATAAAATACAATTTTTTTATTTATCTTTTAAGTTGGCAATGTATTATTAGCAGATTGTGATGCACTTAAAATGGAAAAAAATACCCAATGGAAGTGGAAATGCAAGAGTGGTGCACAGTTTCTACCTCAACAGCAGACCGAACCAACAACGCCTCAGCCCACAAACCAATGGAATATTTATCACCACCAACTCATGAACATGTATCTCCAGTGCATGAACAATCTTTTATACCTCAACTGCAGACTGAACCAACAACACCTCAGTGCATGAACCAATGAAATATTTATCACCTACTCATGGAAATTTATCTCCATCCCATGAACAATGTATCTTTAGTTAATCTGTGATGCACTGTTTATGAAGCACCCTATGGCCATGGAGAAAGACCTATGCAAAAAGGCTATGGTGGTGGAGAACGGTGGAAAAAGGCGAAAAGGATATGGTGGTGGAGAATGGTGGAAAAAGGCTATAGAGTGTTGAGAAAGGCCTATGCAAAAAAAGGTGGTGGAAAAAGGAGAAAAGGGTATGGTGGTGGAGAACAGTGGAAAAAGGCTATAGAGTGCTGAGAAAGGCCTATGCAGAAAAATGTGGAAAAAGGTGGTGTAAAAAGGAGAAAAGGGTATGGTGGTGGAGAACAGTGGAAAAAGGCTATAGAGCATTGAGAAAGGCCTATGCAGAAAAAGGTGGTAGAGTGCTAAGAAAGGCTATGGCGGTGGATAACGATGGAAAAAGGCCGTAGAGTGCTGAGAAAGGATATGGCGGTGGAAAACGGTGTTAGAGTGTTGACAAAACTCATCGTATACATATATGAGAGTCAAAGACGTTCGAAGAAATGGCTTAAGTGTACTTAGGTTATCTAAGTATGCAGTAAATGTATAGTGTGAAAGACTTAAAAAACTTATAGATCAAAAAAAAACTTAGGTTTTCTAATATGGAGGTAGGAAAGGTCGGCAATAAGACTTTCATCTTGTGAGACAATAAAATGTTCAATAAAGTCAATTTAAATTAAAAAGAAAAATAAATATTTTTTCCCTATGTAAAAGTTTGGAAAGGAAAAAATTATTAAAATTCAAATGCAAAGTAATAGACAATCAAAACTCTATCGAAAGCTAGAATCCCTTGTTTTCTTTAGGCAAGGACTAATAAGTATTTTATAGAATGACATAGCATTTTTGTCCTTAAGTTAAATCTCAAAGTCTCAAATAAGGTAGTTTTTTCATTTTCTATTGAAACTTCAATACATATATGCACTCCACTCACTATTGATTTGATCTCAAACATTATATTTAGAAAATATATGTGAAGTTAATGCTTAAATATTATGTTAAATTTAAATTTAAATGTAAATGTAAATGTTTTTAATCAGTATGGACATTTTTTTAAGGTGGTTCTAAAAACGATTATGCAAAATACCTATATTGAACAAATTACCTAACATGTATATTTTATGAGTCGGAGAAGAAACTAACTATCACCTTCTCCTAATAAATTTTTAATATTTTACATTTTTTTTCTTAAATACTAAGATTATTTAATATTTTACATTTTTTTTTCTTAAAGCCCAAGATCTTTTTTTTTTTTTTTCTTAAAACCCAAGATTATTTAATATTTTACAATTTTTTTTTTGCTTAGAGCCCAAGATCGTTTTGATAT
>JASDQU010012695.1:143167-156532 GCA_032191745.1 Picea mariana | reverse complement strand
AGGTTTCGGGAGTCCAGACCTTCTACAAACAAATTCAACAACGTTTCGAACTCCTGATTCCCGTGATTATAACTCATCCCTGATCTCTAAAATTTCTCGCTCGCTTGATCCGAGTCTGTATCAAATCGCTCTAAGTGTGCGCTTTGTGCTTACGGCTATGGCCTCTGTAAAAAAATATTTGGACGACTAGCTGAGGACTTGGGAAATAAAAAGTATCAGTGACAGAGGAAAAGACGGAAGTGATCAACCTTAGAGAAAATAAAAAAAGCAGAGGGTCGAGACTTCTTAGGTAATATGACAAGGAAAATAGGTTGCTCAAACATATGAAGGCAAACAAAAGAAAAACTATGAGCCAAAAGGGAAAAACTTAAGATTGGGTTTGCGAAAAGGAGAGAGATAGGGAAAAACTACAGACTTAGGTAGAAACCACAAACCCACAAGACTCTGACACGTTTATGTGATAACATGTGGTACACCCATTTGTGTACAACCCATTGAGTTGATTCAATCACCATGTCAAGCATGCCCATCATGTTTGCTAGTGTTTTATGCTCAAGTGTTAGCTAGTGGATCTTGAGCGTTACCATAACGAGTTGAAATATTTATCTAAGAATGAATCTGGCTAGAGATTGTATACTAACTATCCAAGTCATGAAAATAAAGTGCATGAGTTACGACTGATCTTGAGCATGATAGAGATGGAGAGGAGGGCTATGTCATGTTTCTTATGTCTTGTTAAATTCTAAACAAGTGGATTCTAACACTTGTTGGTGGCTCACCCATTTGTATACAAACTATTGAGTTTGTTTAATCACCATATTGAGCATGCCATAATGGTTTCTAATGTTTTATGCTCAAACTTCCCATAGATGTTGAGATCATGGTTCTTTTTAAAACTTGAGATAGTCATATATGGGAGTTGTCAAATGTGTGTAGAACATATGTGTAGGTATGATATGTACCTACCTTTGAGTGGAGTGTTTTTTGGTCCCTAATTATTTCACAACAAATTTCTAACTTCTTCATGATTTCTTAAATGACATCATTATGTTTTTTTTTTCTACTTCCCAAGGATTTGTTGGAAACTAGATAATAATATATTCTTCCATCTTCGCAAATTGAGCTTTATTTCTAGATCAAGTAGAATAAAACTACTAAGAGTGGAATATACTTCATTATGAAGAAAATAGGGCATGCTACTGGATTAGGTAGTTTGAATGGATGTGGTGTATGGAGGTGACAAGTGAAAATGATAGGTATTCATAGGTGAGGGATATGCAAATGCAGGTAAGATAAGAACCATCATGAAACATAAAGAGAGAGGGGAGGAAGGTGTAGGTGGACAAGTAGGAAGGTTTTCAATGTATAAACATGCATATTTTTGTATTCCATGATTTTTATGTTTACCTATGCTTGGATTTCCAAATAAGTAGATCTAATAAATATTCTAATGGAAAAGAGAGATATGAAAGTTGAAGACTCTCTTTGACTCTAGACATTATAGTGAGAGAATATGATTTTGACATGTAGAATTTGTCAATTGATTTACCATCACATAACAACTTATTTGAAATTGACTCCCAATTTGAGAGAGGATTAAACATTAAATTTAGCATCCCTTTCACTAAATAAGAGAGGTTGAGTGAATTTTGATTTCAAATCCAATCATAAATTTTATCCTTATGTTATCATTATAGATAAACATGTTCATTATACACAATGGGTTATCCTTCCTTTGCAACCCTACTGTAATTTATGAATCTTTGTGTAAGGTACCAGATCTATTATAATAGATGAAAACGAAAATATTGCATGAAGAATAACAGTGGAAAAGCACGATAGATAAAACCACAACACCAGAATAATACCTTTATTGATAGGAAACAATGTTCACTTGCCTCTTCAAGGAGGAAATATCCAACAGAGAAACGTTCTATTACAATAATTCTCAAGACAAACTCCTCTCATACCTTCTACTCTTATTTATACCAAGTTTATCTTCTAAAGAAAATTCTAGTGAAAGTTGTTTCTAGAAGTGGAAGATATATTATTAAATAGGCCTTATTAACTAGTATCATCCTTTATTACGTGGAAAATATATTATTCTAACTACATGAGAGGTTAGGGGGTTAGGTCTCTAACATGCCCTCCCCTTTTAAGAACATCCTTGTCCTCAAGGCTTTAGATGACGAAATTCTTGGAGAGTAGTGGTCGGCTCCCAGGTGGCATCTTCTGGAGTTGTATCTTTCCACTGCACTAACACTTCCTTGATGGTCCATTGAAGGAGACAATGCATGCACTGGTCCAAGACTTCTTGTAGATGAAACCAAATGGAACCTTCAACATCCAAATCAAGAAGAGTGGTTTGAGTTTGGAACTTAGTTCCAATCACCTTATTTAAGCATGAGACATGGAAAACAGGATGGATCTTAGAATGACTTGGAAGAGCTAACTGATAGGCCACATGTCCCACGCGCTTGAAAATTGTATAAGGACCATAAAATTTGGGAGAAATATTTGGACAATTTTCATGTTTGAGTGAAGTCTACTTGTAAGGATATAAATGAAGAAACACCTGGTCCCCTTCAACAAAGTGGTGTTCTAAACATCCTTGATTTGATTGTTGTTTCATAAAATTTTGAGCCATGAAAAAAAATTCTTTAAGAGCAGGGAGAATGGTTGCATGGACTGTAAGAGTTTTTTCAACCTCCTAAACCTTCAACACCCCTAGCTGAATGGTGGTATAACAAATCTTACCATACCGCTNAGAGTTTTTTCAACCTCCTAAACCTTCAACACCCCTAGCACATAGGAAAGAATTGATGGGTACTTTTTTCTGTAGATTGCTTCAAAAGGGGTCATGTGAGTAGCGGTATGGTAAGATTTGTTATACCACCATTCAGCTAGGGGTAACCACTAAGCCCACTGATTTTTTCAGTCAGATGCACAACACCACAAATATGTTTCCAAACACTTGTTGACAACTTTGGTTTGGCTATCATTCTAGGGTGATAAGAAGTCATGAGATGTAATTATATTCCCTGGAGCCTTAACAGTTCTTGCCAAAAATTACTAGTGAAAGTGGGATATTTTTCAGATACAATAAAATGAGGCATGCCATGAAGCTTGAAAATGTGAGCCATGAAAATCTAAGCCATTGTGGATGTTGTGAATGGATGTTAAATACCACAAAAATTATCATATTTGGAAAGCTGATCAACTACCACCATGATGATGGACTTATTTCTTGATTTAGGCAATCCCACAATGAAATCCATAGAAATGTCCCTCCAAATAGTTGGTGGAATTAGAAGCAGTTGTAGTGTGCTCAGAGATTAGACATTTTCTCCCTTGTTGCGTTGATAGACATCACATTCATCCATAAAGGCGTGAATGTCTTGTTTCATACTATCCCATAAAAAGGAATGTTTAACTCGTTCATAGGTTTTGGTAAACCTAGAATGCCCCTATGTTGGTCAAGCATGAAGCTCAGAAAGCATAATGGATTTTAGTTGTGACTAGTGGCTTAAATACAGACTACCTTTGTAGATAATCTCTTCATTGTTCCAAGAGTACGCAAAATAAATAAGAGAATTGTCTTGCAATTGTTGGATTAATAGAGAAGTTTTGGGGTCTTGCATCCATTCCTGGAAAACATCTTGGAGCCACTTTGGTACAATGAAAGAGACGGAAAAAAGGGATCCTTCTTCTTTGTACTTTCATGAAAAAGTGTCAGCCACTACATTTTCTTTACCATTCTTATAAAATATCTCATAATCATGGAGAAAAGAATGGAGAAAAGCAAAGAAAAAATGGTTCATGAGACTTTGGAAAGTGGATGGAGCATCACATAGGCCAAAGGACATGACTAAGAACTCATAGCGACCCTCATGAGTTTGAAAACTATTATTAGGAATGTCTTCCTCTTGCATACATATATGGTGGCAGCTAGAACGAAGATCAAGTTTTGTAAAGTACTAAGCACCACTTAATTCACTCAAGAGATCATCAATGACAGGAATGGGAAATTTGTCTTTGATGGTGAGTTTATTGAGGGCATGAAATTATGGACACATGCACCAAGTACCTTGTTTCTTGAGTACCATGACCATAGGAGAATAATAGGGGCTAGTATTAGGGTGGATAACACCTACGTCTAGCAATTCTTGAAAATGTTTCTCAATTTCATTATTTTGGGAAAATGGATGACGATAAGGGCGAACATTGGGAGGAAGACTATCAAGGATGAGAGGAATGAAATTATCATGAACACCACAAGAAGGAGGAATTCCCTGAGGGGGTGGAAAAAATAGCTTAGTGTTTGGAGATGATGCATTGGAGGTCAGGATGCATCGATGGGGTCTCAATTGCATGGATAGAATGGAGTTGGGAAATAATGTCGGAATGACATTTTTTTAGTATCTTTTACATTTGATGGTAACTGATGATCTCAGGTGAACTTGCAGTGATTCCTTGAAACTTATATTGTTGTCTATTATATTGGAATTGCATGGTTAATTCCTTAAAATCCATGAGGATGGGACCAAGTGTGTGCAACCATTGTGAACCAAGAAAAATATCACAACCACCCATGTCAATAGAAGGACTTCTCAATTCAAAGGCAGCCTCAAAATAATTCTTAACAACTAGAAAGAAAGAGTTATTGCAACAACCATCGACCTCTAACTAATTGGTCGATGTTCTTATTTATAACATAAAATTCAACTGAAAATAACGACTAAGTGTAGTTTGAAAAAAACAAAATTCACCACGTGGCGTCCTCCTCTAACAGTTTCTTTAACAGTCAACTCGAGATATCAATTGAAAGGGTGACTTTCCTCATACTCCGACCAACTGATAAACAACTCATCACAAGTTTTGGCCCATGGAAACCTGTTCTGCTCCATTGGAGCCGTGTAAATTCCTCTGACCTCCACCACATGTGCTCGGTACTTCACTAGACTAGTGATTAACTATTATAGCACAGTCCGAGATCTAATCAGATGTTCCATAAATCATTTCACTTGTCCTAGCGTCGTGTCAGTCACCTTCACTAGCTCTTCACCCAACAATAAATATTTCTTGGTATGTGATTCGACTACATCACACAATTCAACGAATTTGCCAGGGTTGTCGAACTCGGGGAGTCTGATATCCTTCATTTCTTTGTTAATGTTCCCCCAATGTTTCTCGCATTTGGCCCATTGTTCTTGAATTTCTCGTTGTGGTTCCTGAGAAATCTTATCCCAATACCCAGTTGATCACTTCATGCAATCAAGACTGCTCTTGTCCACCATTCGAATGTCGTCTTCTTCTTTATCCCAGCCCTGTTGAACTGCATCAATGTATTCGAGTCTCTCTACGGCTTGTTGCACCCTTTCATGCCACCGCTCCATATCCTTTCACGTTGTGAGTGCTATGAAAGTGTCTTCCTGGAGCGTAGCTATCTTTTCAATTAAAAGGTGCCTCTCATTTTTGAATTGGTTGTAAGCTTCTTTGAATTCGCTTCTCAGGTATACCGTGGTCTGAGTGGCACTTTGATAGTATTCGGCCAGGTGGCACAAATGTTCTAGTTCCTTCAGGGCAGTGGCCAACTCCTTTTCATCTCGTTTGGCTATGTCCAGGGAGGCATCTGAGAGCGCCATCCTGACGCCAAGGAGCTCATATGTTCTGGCATTTTCTGTGTTTATCTAGTTTTCCTCTGTAGTGATGAGGATGGAGATATCCAACACGATCCTCCTTTTCTTTGTAGTTCTATGGATGATGTCCTTCCTCTTTTGATCGTAGGAGATCACATCAATATTGGCTACCTCGTCCACAGGTTCAAGAATCTATTGATCACCCCATGTGAGTGTATTTCCCAAATTTCCAGTGGTGTATATTTGTTCAAGGTCGGGTTCTTGAAATTTCTCGTTGTGCTCCAAAGGCTCAGCCTCTGCCTATCGCTTGTTGGGGATATGAGTATCAATCGGAATAGAGGCGTCGGGAAAAGACTCGATACTTACTGGTTCATCGATCGTCGAAACGTCGATTTCCTTTTGCGGGGATCCTTTCTTTGGCTCATCTGGTTCTGACTTGTCCTTTGGATTGTCTGCTCAGGTTTCCGATGCATCGAGCCTCTTTGTGTCGGGAATATTTTCAGTTTATATTTCCTTTCGTGGGATATCCTGGGTTTGGACCTCGGGGGTAGGAGAAGAAGTATTCTCAGGTCCCTTTTATTCTTGGACACGCATAGGGGTCCCACGAGATGCCTTCGAGCTTTCATCATCACTATATATATTTATAAACTCGCTCAAAGGATTAGGTGTGCTTGTTTCTACTGATACTCATCCTACCTCTGGTTGATTTGTCACACCTACCAGTGATCCAGCCGATGGAATTGTGGATTTAGGGTTATTTGACTCGTTGATGTTATCAAGTTTCATGAAATTAGGGCCTCTTGGCCCCGCCGAGCTTTCTTTTGGGTTATCGGTCGGAGGCCTTGGCCATCTGACGAGGTCCAAATTATCCTGCATACGCTTCATTAACAACTGGTCATGTTGATACATGAGTCCCCCCATCCCCTATACATCTTTAACCTCAGAGAAATTCCTATCTTGTACCGGGGTTACCTGGGGAATCTCTACTATTTTGGTGGCTTCTTGAGGAGTTTCCACTGCTTCGAATGATTGAGGGTATGAAGGCTCGCTTCTTATCCTTTACCAAAGTAGCATTATAACCTTGCAGGATGGTCTGATAACATATTTCCCCTACTATTAGTTGATCGGGGACATATACAGGCAACATATGGGGTTCTTTGGTGGCACCGAAAACCCTGATGTAAGTATCGCACTCATCTAGATACCAATGGAAGACCTTCGATACAACCTTTTTGGGTGCATCCGACAACCTTGGGCACTCTTTCTTGAATAGCAAGAAATAAATACATGCAATAAAATGACCGTAGATGAGAGAGTAGGATTTCTTATACCTGTTCTCCCACAAGAAGTTGAAATACACATGGACCAGGAGCTCTGGCGTGTGCCAGCTCAAGTTCATTCTGACAAAGACATTTATGGCACAATTGACGTCCAATAGATAAGAATCCATATAGAAGGATGGGGTTTCTCCCTCTTTTCTCGTTTGAGCATGGCGTATGCAAGTTCTCAGCTGTTTGGAGATAATGGCACCCCAATTAAAACCTATTTCAGAAATGGCTATCGTATAAGCTAGAGGCATCCAAGCCTCTAAAAACCTGGAGCATTATTTCTCCCCATGAAATTGGCAGAGGAGGGCCATTAGGTGAATGTATGGCTCCCTCAAGTTAGCAGTCAGGTACCAGTCGGATGTCTGATTGGTGAAATTTTTATCCTCTCTCCACCACAACGCCATCGCATTGCTACTGACATTTTTCTCATAGAAGTTTACAACAAAATTGGTGTTTAGTTGCTCTTCTGGCTCTCTAAGATTTTAGTAATTCTGCACTTCCACTGGGAGGAAAACACCGACACACTCGTCGTTGTCGTCATTAATCAAGCATCTTTGTGTGTCAGTGTGATCGATAAGCCATTTCAAGAGTTTGATGCAGGGGAATACCAGAGTCCTTCTCGCTACCATGTGAAGATACACCTTTCGAACATTCGGTAGGACTTCATCGTTGAGTCTTCTGGTATCAGGATCGTTGTGGGGGTATATTCGGGGAATTCCTCCCGGTTGATTTTCTTGAAAATTTCTTCCCAACACGGGAATACTATCGTGGTACCAATGTTCACCTCTATGTCTCCAAAGGTCGAGGGTTGAACAAAAGCCTTCACCTCTATCGTGGTACGTATGAAATCAAGCACAAAACATCCATAGAACGGTACATACCTGTAGCACTTTCTAAACTATTGTTTTATACTCATTGGACCTTGGACGCTATCCCCAGACTGCTCGTCTCGCTCTTCTGGATGATTTGAATTCCATCGCACACAAAATAACCTTGTTTTCAATGACTCAAAAGAATATAATGGGAGAGATACTACCAGTCGTATCAACCAGTTAATATGAGTAATGGGTGAAATTCAAAACAATCTACCACCAAATCTCTGCAAATAAATTCTACGTGGGTTGATAGTGGAGGTGCAGGGGAGATGCACTATATCGGCATGTTCAAACAGTACTTTTTATTCGTGCATGAATTAGGAACTAATGAGAGATTTTAGAATTAATTAACCCTTTAAATGTGTTGTATCTATCATATCTCAAAGCTAAAACGTCCCATCGTATCGTCTTCTTAGTGGGAAGATCAGGAATCGGTGATATCCTTATGCATGTTTCCGTTGGTATCCTCTTGAGAAAACTTCTGACACCGATTGATTTCATCGTATGGTATCGACGTGGCACCACTGACTCGGGATACAGGGTACTAATGACCAGGAACTTAGCTTACGGGTAATGGTGGGGCTCGGGGCTTTGTTCAAGTCGAGCACTTTAAGCTAAAATAGGGACTGTCGATGCCGAAAAGGTATCAGAGGTTGGCTTTTGACAATAAAATTATCACACGTCCTCCTTATAAGTTAACCTGCCCAAAAAAATCCCCGATACCGAAAACGTTTTGGAAGTCGACGATCGGTGATACAACTTCATTCTTCTTGAGTGCTTACTCTCTTAGTCTTTCTTCGATGCCGAAGGGATCAATCATCTATGATATTCTCAGTGATTCTTGTCACCAAAGAAATCTCGCATATGTCGACGCTGACGAATATTGGGACTCGACAACTTTGGTTCTCTCTAGCATTTTCTTTCATGCTTAATCCTTTCCAATGTCAAATTATTTAACCGCGTCTGGGAAACATTTGATTGTCAATTCTCTAATTTAGATATTAGTATTTTAAGTTAATGGTTTTCACATGTCCAAGAAAAATTTTTAAAGACTAAAATGAGATTGGAAATGGTAATCAAACGCAAAATTTTCCACAATGAAGACAAATCAAGCAGTGAAAGAGATCAAGTGGTACCCAAAAAGTAAAATTTGACATAGGATTTTTAGGGTGTGTTGAGTGCTCAACACAGCCTATTGTCCTTCAGGGGTTTTACTTTATTCCACCTTGGCTCCTTCAAGCAAAGGTCCCAACTTTGGCACTAGCTCAAGCAATTTTTATTTGACCTCCTGGAATTGTTCATGTTTATCTTGCCATTTTTTGGCAAGCAATGAAGCTTCTACAACAAAATGTTGTGTTGTGTTGAGGTTGAATTCCTCCAGCTTGGATGCAATGAGAGCATTCCATTCCACATATGCTAATGTTTCAACTTGATGCATATGCAAGTATGTATTTTGAATGACAGGCTTGGAGGATCTTAGTTCCTTCTTTTCTATTGTTTGAACTTCAAACAGAGTGTTCATAGAATTGTTCACTTGTTGCATTTAATCGAATTTTACTTGTTTCTCCAGAGGATCATGTGTTTTATCTGCTTCTTCATTGAGTTTTTGGATTCTCGTGCGCAGGTATTCCAGTTCCTGGTTGCGACAAGTTATAACACCCATCTAGTAATTGACTTCCTTGAATATGTTGGTACATTTGGCAATTGTTTTGTGCAGCAAGGCTCTGGTAGCGTTGCCTTCCAATACAACTCTTTATAGATGTTGTTGAAGTTCCTTAGGTTATGCCTCAGACTTCAACTTCATTTCCTCCAACCATGTTTGAAGGACCTCTTCTCAATCTATTAGTACCTCCCATGCTTGTTGAAACAATCTGATTTGTTCCTCTGTGTCTGCAGTGGCACTGTATTCTGGCATATGAGGGGCTTCTTTTCTGAAAGTGGTCCAGATCTCAGTGATTTTTCCCTTCATTTTATCCACTTTATCTTCTACCTGTATTTTCAAGTATTCTTCATGTGTTCTTTTGGTATGCTCCATCATTCCTTCCTATCTCCAATGCTCATCTTGTATTTCATCTTGATGAACTTGTTTCTCTAGGTGATTGGTTGAGGCTCTGATCAACCCTACCAATTGTGGTGTCGGCAACTAAGCTATCTCTCTGGATGTAACTATGGATTCCAGCGGGAGTCTAATATAGAGAGAAAACCCATTGGCCATGGATTGCTCATATGGTGTCTCAACTTCCGCTTCTCCCTAGAGTGACCCTCGCAACGGTTGGGATAATTTAGTCTTAAGGGCTAGGGGAAGCAAAGGGATAGCTTCCACCTGCGCTAGGAAGAGTTGTAATAGTTCTGAACATTTTTGTGGATTTTTCAAGATGGGTTCCAATTGTTCCTTTAGTGAGGCAATGATTTTTCTTGACTAAGTCTCATGTGGTTCTTGAGACACTTTCTCCTTTTGCATCATGAGTTGCATTATAGGTGGAACTTCATGGGTTCTGCTATGATCCTTCAGGACTTATGTACCGCTCTCTGTACTTAGAGACTGTGTATCCAGGAGGGGAATGTGTGGGAGTTGTGTAAGTACTGGTACTGTGGATGGTTGTCTCTCCTGAAAAGGAACCATTTCTGGAATATCAAGTTGCATAGGTTCTAGGGAATTGGGTGGTAGAGGGACTGTTGTATCTACAATTGACGATGATGGTTGTTGCTCATTGACTATGGTGTAAGGTATACTAGGGTTAGACTCAAGGTCATTGATGATATGGATAATATTATGAGTTGCTTGAGTGGTTTCTTGGGTGTGAGGAAGCACAGTCAATATAAGTTGTGGGTTGATGATTTTAGTTGGGATGACTTTTGGGGACACACCAGTTCTGGGATTCTTAGCTGGAACCTCTTATATCAATGTGGCAGATAATATTTAATTAATGGTTTAACCTAATAATATGGACTCATCCAAAAACTTAGGACATCCTGGAAAAGGTCTATTTATCCTCTGCAACCGGTGTTCTTCCTCATCTGATTTCGAGGATGTTGGTGACTTCTAGGTATATTCTACCTTTCTAGAGCTTGACCCTGGTTCTTCTATTGGATTCTTCTTCTTTAACAATTCTGGTGGAAATGAATAGTGGACACCCGACTTGTGGAGGGTGCATTTAACTCATGGACAAGAAAGGATTTCCTTTTCCAGTATATCCTCATCTAAATAAAATGGTAGTGACCTTGTATGAAAGTCTGAAGGCTTTGCATGCCTTGTCCAAATAAATGTATACTGGTGGTTGAAAGAAAAAGAATGTTCCTAGTATGAAAATTCATAAGCTCATGTGGTATGCGCATCCTTTGGGTGGCGTCAATAAACTGATTGTACCACTTTCGGAACACAACGTTGTTTAACTCTATGTTTTCTGAGTCTTTCCTTGCATGCCAAGGCTCAAAAATATTTGTATGGTGACCTTTGTCGGCAGGTGCTAACTTTCTTCCCATGGGTAGCCTCCACTTCAGCATTGCAAAATCTAGAAGAAGATATCCATATGTGAAGGTGTCGCCCTTCTCTTAAACTTCCTTGCAAGCGGCGAGGAGTTATTCCAACAAGTAACTACACCAATTGAGAACTGCACCATTTGTGCAAAAGTCATCCACTGACAGGGCATCCAGTGTACATTCACCCTTATAGTAAGAGCACATAACCTTTCTAGCGATCACATAGCATGTCATTATGACCATCTCAGGGAGGATTGGTTTGATTCTTGTTGTGCGACTGTAATATTCCAGATATAAAATAGTATGAAGAACATAAATAATTAGCTAAAAATGGAAGATAAAAAATGATATAACCAGAAAAACATCACAATAATACCAAATAATACTAGAGTAACACCAAAAAGAGCACTTTGATTACTAAGAGCAATGTTCACTTGCCTCTTCAAGGAGGAAACCTCCAGCAGAGTAGAGCTCTATTACAATAATATCCAAGAAAAAACTTCTCATACCCTCTATTCATATTTATACTAGATATATCTATCCAAAAGAACAATCTAGAGGAAGATCCTTCTAGAAGCAGAAGCTTCTATTAGGTCTTCTTACATTTGACACATTCCTCCTTATTGCTAGGCCTTATTAATATTGACCTTTATTACATGTAAATATATTATTCTACCCACTTGAGGGGTTAGGTAGGTTAGGTCCCTAACATTCCCTCCCCCTTAGAATCAACCTTGTCCTCATGGCTTGAGATGTGGAAATTACTGCAGAATGTTAGCAGGCTCCCAGGTGGCATATGTTGGAGTTGTATCTTTCCACTAAACTAACACTTCCTTGATGGTACGTTGACGAAGACGATGCTCTTACTGGTCCAAAACTGCTTGTGGCTGCAACCAAATGGATCCTTCTTCATCCAACTCAAGAAGGTTGGTTTGAGTTTGGAACTTAGTTTCAATCACCTTCTTTAAGCAAGAGACATGAAAAACAGAATGGAGCTTATAATGATTGGGTAAATCTAATTGATAGGCCACCTTCCCAATGCGCTTGAGAACTGTATAAGGACCATAAAATTTGGGTTCTAGTTTCTCACAATGTTCGGCCTTGAGTGAAGTTTTCTTATAAGGTTGCATCCAAAGAAATACCTGGTCTCCTTCAGCAAATTGTCGTTATGAGTGACCTTGATCGTCTTGTTTCTTCATGTGATTCTAAGCCATGAACAAATTTTCTTTTAGGGTATGTAGAATAGCCTCACGAACTGTAAGTGTTTGGTCAACCGCCTAGACCTTCAATACACCTAGAATGTAGGAGAAAACTAAAGGTGGATTTTGTCCATATACTACTTCAAAAGGAGTCATGCAACTAGTTGTATTGTAAGAATTGTTGTACTGCCATTCAACTAATGGTAACCATTGATTCCATCGATTTTTCCTTTCAGAGGTAAAACACCTCAAATAATTATCCAAACACTTATTGACGAATTCATTTTGGCCATAAGTCTGGGGATGATAGGCGGTGTTGAGATGCAATTGGGTGCCCTAGAGTCTGAACAGTTCTTAGAAAAAATTGTTGGTGAAAGTTTTATCTCAATCAGAAACAATAGAATGAGGCATGTCATGAAGCTTGAAGATATGATCCATGAAAATTTGAGCCACAGTGGATGTGGTAAATGGTTGTTGGAGAGCATAGAAATGAGCATACTTGGAAAGATGATCCACAACTGACATGATGATAGACTTATAACCTAATTTAGGTAATCCCACAATAAAATCCATAGAGATGTCCCTCCAAATAGTGGGTGGAATCGGAAGCGATTGGAGTGTGTCAGGAGGTTTGATGGTTTCTCCTTTGTTGCATTGACAAACATCACATTCTTTTACAAAAGTGAAAACATCCTTTTTCATACCATCCTAGAAAAAAGAACGTTTGACCTAGTCATAGGTTTTGGTAAACCCTGAATTCCCAGTTGTGGGAGTAGCATGAAGCTCAAAAAGCACCGTGGATTTAAGTTGTGACTATTTACTTAAATACAAATGACCTTTGTAG
>JASDQU010012695.1:107843-125504 GCA_032191745.1 Picea mariana | reverse complement strand
AATCAGTGAATGAATGCATGAGAGAAATAATGGAATGAAAGAAGAAGTGAAGGAGCAAACGAGGCAACCCCCCCAATCAAACCAGGGACGGGTTTAAGTATTTTTGTGGGGAATCAAGAACCTCCTGGCCTCCCCCTAGAATATCACGTAACTGATCCACTCCCTTATACCAAAGGGAACATTTATCCCCTCAAGCCCCCTCTCTTGTGGAATCATAGCCCCCTATAACTCTAGTCCTTGTCCATCTAGCAGCCAACAATGTATTTATTATTAATAATGATCAAAACCTTACATTTCTTGGGCACATTGGTCTTTTAATTATTTTTTGGGCACTTTGGCCTCTCAGCATTGTAACAATACATTATTTAAAATGGGGGTTCAAAACCCGGGGTGTTACAAATGACCTTTGTATCAAAGTTCATCATTGTGCCAAGAGTACCCTGGGGAAACTAGAGAGTTGGATTTCAATTGTTGGATCATATGTGATATTTTAGGATCATGTAGCCATTCTTGGCGCATATCTTGGAGCCAATCTAGTACAACTAAAGAGAGGGAAAAAAGGGACCATTCATCTTCATATTTGCAATAAAGAGCATCAGCAACCACATTTTCTTTGTCTTTCTTGTAAACAATCTCATAATAATAACCAAAGAGCTTCGTTAACCATTTTTATTTCTTTGGGGACGAAGACCGTTGCTCCATAAAATACTTTAGGCTTTGATGATATGTCTTAATTTGGAAGCGGTTCCTCAGGAGATAAGGGCGCCATAGATTCACTGCATGCAGAATAGCCAACATTTCATTTTCATAGATTGATTGGCCCAAATGGCATTTGGAAAATTATTTTATAGTAAAGGCCAAAGGTTTTCCTTCTTGCATAAGGAAAGATCCAATTCCTCTGCCTTAGGCATCATGTTCAAGTACAAAGGTTTTTTTCAAGTCCTTTGTAGTAAGTTGTGATTGTTTACTTAAATAAAAACGACCTTTGTAGTGAAGTTCATCGTTGTGCCAAGAGTACCCTGGGGAAACTAGAGAGTTGGTTTTCAATTATTGGATCATATGTGATATTTTAGGATCATGTAGCCATTATGGGTGCACATCTTGGAGCCAATCTGTTACAATGAAAGAGAGAGAAAACAGGGACCCTTCATCTTCATATTTGTGAGAAAGAGCATCAACAACCACATTTTCTTTGCCTTTCTTGTAAATCATCTCATAATCATAACCAAAGAGATTTGTTGACCATTTTTGTTTCTCTGGGGAGGAAGACCGTTGCTCCATAAAATACTTGAGGCTTTGATGATCTGTCTTAATTTGGAAGCAGTGCCCAAGGAGATAAGGGCGCCAAAGATCCACTGCATGCAAAATAGCCAACATTTCCTTTTCATAGATTGATTGCCCTAAATGGCATTCATAAAATTGTTTTCTAGTAAAGGCCAAACTTTTTCCTTCTTGCATAAGGACAACTCCAATTCCTCTACCTTAGGCATCACATTCAAGGACAAAGGTTTTTTTGAAATCAGGAAGGGCCAAGACCGGAGTAGTACACATAGTTGCCTTCAAAGATTGAAAATCCTGATCCGATGCAAGATTCCAAGTGAAAGAATTATTTTTAAGGAGAGAAATGAGAGGGGCCACAATATTCCCATAATTTCAAATAAAGTTGCAATAATAGGCAGTTAAACCCAAAAAACCACGCAAGCTTTTGATAGTCTTGGGGCGGTTCCAATCTTGCATTACTTCAATCTTTTTAGGATCCACCCTAACACCAGCCTTTCCAACAAGATGACCCAAGTACTCTACTTTTGAGGATCCAAAGGCACATTTAGAGCGTTTGAGGAAAAGTTGGTGCTATGAGATTAGATGGAGAATTTGATCCACATGGGAAAGATGAGATTTCCAAGTTTTACTATAGATGAGAATATCATCAAAGAAAAATAAGACAAAATGATGGAGAAAGGGATGGAAGACATGATTCATGAGGCTTTGGAAGGTGGAGGGGGAATTACACAAGCCAAAGGGAATGACCAAAAACTCATAGTTACCCTCGTCAATTTGAAAGGTAGTCTTGGGTATGTCAACTTCTTGCATACGTATCTGGTGGTAGCCAAAACACAGATCAAGTTTAGTGAAGTACTGAGCACCACTCAGCTCATCCAAGAGATCATCAATGACAGGAATGGGGAACTTGTCCTTGATAGTGAGATTATTGATGGCATGAAAGTCGGGACACATGCGCCAAGTACCTTATTTCTTAAGTACCATGACCACGGGGGAAGAATAAGGGTTGGTACTGGGGCAGATAACACATGCTTGGAGCAATTCTTGCATTATTTTCTCAATTTCATTATTTTGGGAAAAGGGGTGATGATAAGGGACAACATTGGGAGGAAGACTACCAGGAACAAGGGGAATGGAATGAAGGAGGAAGTCCCTGAGGGGTGGAAAAAATAACTTGATGTTTGGAAAGGAGAGCTTGGAGGTCAGGATGCATAGAGGGTGTCTCAATGGATTGAATAGAATGGAGTTGATCAATGATACCGGAGTGGCCTTTCTTGAGGATATTTTCCATACGATGGGAACTAATGATATCAGGAGAATCAGCCATGAGACCTTGGAATTGATACCTTTGTCCTTCCTATTGGAATTGCATGGTTACTTCCTTAAAATCCATAATAATGGGACCCAAAGTGCATAACCATTCAGCACCTAGCACAATGTCACAACCTCCCATGTCAATGGGAAACATATGATATTTCAGTTGGTAATTTCCAATTTGAAGATGTACATTTTCACAACGCCCACCACATTTCATGGACCCACCATTAGCTATCATGATTTTAAAATTATTGGCAGCACGAATATAGCAATTGGTTTCGTGGGCAATGCGACGATGAATANTATCGAATGAGCCTGAGAGTTTGTGGGGCTGAGAATCCAGTGAGGGAATGCAAGTAAATAAGTGGTTCAGCAGGCTCCTGGGTGGCATCGATAAGGGGGGATTCTTCAACAAGGGGAATTATCACATCCTCTTCAGGAACATCTTTGGAAATGGCCATAAATAGTTTTTGTTCCTTACACTTGTGCCCCGGAAAATATTTTTCATCACAATTATAGCAAATACCCTTCAGCTGGTGTTCATCCATTTCATCCCTAGTTAGTTTATGGACCTTGAGGGGAGTGGGAGGGGGGTTAGGATTAGTAGGTCGAGGGCGAGGAACAAAAGGGGGTTTTTTGTTCTGGGAGAAAACAACTTGTTGGGCCTCTTTAGCAAATTGATAAGCTTCAAACCAATTTGGAGGGTGGTCCATGAGAACCTGGAATCGGATTTCATCCTTAAGACTACTAATAAAGCATTCAGAGAAAAACGCATCTAACATGCCCTTTGTTCGAAAGGCCAAATGATCAAAAGCAGTGATGAAGTCTTCCACTATGCCTGACTATTTCAACTTGGTCAAACGACCTAGATAGTGGGTATCAGTATCAAAGTGGGCATAGAGCTCAGAAACAAACTGATTTCATACAATATACCCCTGACGTGAATTCTTTCGTCGTTGCCACCATTTCTAGCATTCAGGATCTAGATAGAGGATAGCATAGAGAAATTTTCCCAAATCATCAGTAATACCATGTAGAGAAAAACAATGCTCCATATGAGTGACCCAACCTGTAGGATCGGAGCCATCAAATTTATTTACCTCTACTCGAGGAAGACGGGGTTCATGATGAAAGGAGTTGGATTGAAAATGTGGAGACTAAGAGGAATCAACAGCATCAGGTTGGTATGATGAGGAAGGACACGTATGGAATTTCAACAATTGATTGAAAATAGACTGGAGGGAGGTAAATTGGGTTGTGATGTTGGCTTATAATGTCTCAATGCAGGAATGGGTAGAATCCATCTGAGATGTTAGATGTTTGATGGAGACATGGGCTTGATTGAGGGAAGCATAGAGTTCTTGGTTGTGAGTGGTGGCCATTTGGAGAGGGGAAGTGTGCGTAAGGAAAAAAAAAGGGGTAGGTGGGACCACAAAAAAAGGTACTTAGAAGTAATAGGTACAATGACAATCAATGTGGGAAGGGAAATATAATGGAGTAGGCGGAAAAATAGGAAAATTCGGAAGGGGTCGGGTCTACTGAAAAAATGATGAAAAATGAAGGGTATGACTGGGATCAAGGAGAAAAGGGGAATCCAATGGAATGGGTCCCAAATAAGTGTGACAGGGGATTTATACTCTGATATTAATAATACTGCAGTGATGAAATTCCCAAATGCTTAACAGGAAGAAATGTGTATTAATTTCTCAATATGAATGCAGGAGACACAGTTGCGTAGCAATAGATCTTGTTTGTTATGTTTTTGTTTCCATCCCAAGGGTTAGGGTATTCAAGGTTTCTACAGACAAGGGTTTTCCCTATGATATATCTCTTTGATATACGTGCGATATCCAATAGTATTACTCAGCCCAATATCTCAAGGCACCAACTAAGGAAGCTAGACCATGCCCTTAGCAATACTACTCGACTACCTAGGTACTAGAGAGTATCTACCTGAGTGCTTTTCTTGGTCGCACTATAGCAGTCAAACGATTGATCGGTTTATCTATGGAGGACTTCAAGAGATCTAGGTTGATCTGTATACATGTGTTTTCTGATGTGCTACCACCCGAAGGGGTACCAACAGGGGTTACAAGGGTGGCCAATAGATGTTCTCTTAAATACCACTTGTATTTCCTGTTTGTATGAATCCCCGACCGCAAGTTTATGTGCATAACGATAGATCTTTGTAGCTTGAATATGTCAAATACGTCTTTACCTTGAAAAATTTAACCCACAATTTTCTACCGAGGAGGGTGAAATGATACCACTTGTAATATTCTAGAGACAAAATAGTATGCAGAACATAAATAATTAGCTATAAATGGAAAATAAACAATGATATAACCAGAACAACACCACAATAATACCAAAATAATACCAGAATAACACCAAAAAGAGCACTTTGATTACTGAGAGCAATGTTCCCTTTCCTCTTCTAGGGGGAAACCTCCAACATAGTAGAGCTCTATTACAACAATATCCAAGAAAAAACTTCTCATACCCTCTATTCCTATTTATACTAGATTTATCTATCCAAAAGAACAATCTAGAGGAATATCCTTCTAGAAGTGAAAGCTTCTATTAGGTCTTCTTGCATTTGACTTGTTCCTCCTTATTCCTAGGCCTTATTAATATTGACCTTTATCACATGGAAATATATTATTCTACCCATTTGAGGTGTTAGGTAGGTTAGGTCCCTAACAGGGACCTCCCCTTTGTGTATTTAAGTGCTAATACAGGCTAATATTGCCCCTCCTCTTTCCATGCTTGCTCGGCACTTGAAATCCTTTGGAGATGTATTCACCCTCCAAAGATAATCATGCCAATTGGTGAATATATTCAGCATGAATGGGATATCGTATGTCAAGCCATAAACTATGATCATGCACCCTGTTGATTAGGAACTTAGTGCATTGTGCACCTTCACAAATGGTTTCGAACACTGGGAGCTCCCGAAGGTTCATGATTTTCGAGTGGAACATATTCAAAAACTCAACCTTCAGGAGGAACTGTACCTCTCCTGTCAGCCCATATTCCATCTTACATACCACATCGATGTTCAATTGGGGGAACAACGCTGTGTCTGTGAAATCCAAGTCAAGGATCTTTTTCTTCTCATATTTTCCTTTGACATTGCCCAGGACCTCAATCCTTGGATCATAAGGCTCATATGGAACTACTTCCTTTAATATGGAGCCTCGTCCTCATGATAATCTCTTCATTTTCTCTCTGGATTGCTAGTAGCAACACTGGCTCAATAACTGGGCGGCGACATACTTCACAGAATGCACTAGGATTTAGAGACTCAATAGAAGAAGACAAGCAAGTGAATAGAATGGCGTTCTGAACAAGCTTATAGAGTATTATAGCTAAGGTAATGGGATAGACCATTAATGGATCATCAATGAATGAGTAATTAGGCAAGCAACGCAATCTATGGTGTGGATGTGTGACGGGACTGGTAACGGGGTAAAACCTTTGAGCGGTATTTTGAATTTAATGGGTATCTTAATCAACACATGGTCAGTGTGAGGGTATTACCATTTTAATGGTTGAGAATAATGGAAATCTTATTGATAGGGTCTATGTGGACAAGAACTTTTAAGACTTGATGGGACATGCTAGCAGTTCTTCGATAGTTACCCTAAAAGCTACAACTAGAAATGAAGTCACCAGGAATTATCCATTAATAAAGTTCAGATTTGATTCTCCCCTAACCACAAAGTTTTTTTGGTAACTGTACTTGTATGGCCAACTAGATTGAAGAAGCATTGGATATTGCATTGTTGCGTGGATATTTTCCAAAAAACACCTAACAATGAAAATGAGATGGATATGTCATGGCGCTCCTAAGCACACTTTGACATTATTACATAAAAAAAAAATTCAACATTGCTACAAACTTCAACAGAAAATCAAAGTCTACCTACTTTACATTATTCTTTAGATTGGAGAAAAAATGGTTCATATTAATTATGTGTAACGTAGGGTTTCAGGCATGCGCCATTCACCCACCCTGGTCAAAGGACAACATCCAGTTGCGCTAGCTTGACCACACCAGACTGTCTGATCTCATCCATTGGGAATGGCCTTAACAAATGCATGCACAGCTTGCCTGGATGTTTCTAATAGTGACTATCATAGAGGAGTACCTTATCGCCTTACACAAACCTCTTAGTCTTAATTTGTCGATCGTGTCAATCCTTTTTCCTATCTTTCTCCATTGAATGATGAAAATCGATGAGAAACCTTGCTTATTCTAGTTCTTGCAGATCTACAATCCTTTGTGCAATGGAGGCATCATCTGTCAAGTGTGTATCATGTGATATATAGAGACTGAGGGTAATAAACTTTGCAGGTACCACAACTTCCTTCCTGTAAACAAACTGAAATGGGGTGTACTTGTGCAACTTCTTTGTGGTATTCCTATAATCCCATAAAGCTATTGGAACTTGGTCATCCTAGTATTCCTTGTTTGCGCAACACTTCTTCTTCAACCCTCTCTCCAAAATCTTGTTGAATGCCTCTACTGTTCCATTAGCTTATGGATGATAAGGACTTATTTTATGGTGTTTAATAAGAAATTGTGTTGCTAGTGTTGTGATTATGTTGTTAGTTAATTGGCTCCCTTGATCACTAGTCAGGATCCTAGGACATCCAAACTGAGAAATAATGTTTTCAAATATAAATCTAGCCTTTGTATCTATTGAACAATCCTGGATTGATTCTTCTTCATCCCACCGCGTAAGATAGTTTTTTGTAGTAATGATATATCTGGCCTTTGAATGTCTTGTGGGCGGGTTGATTGGTTCAATAAAATCAACAACCCACTTATCAAAGTCTTGTAGTTCCCTAACTGACTAAAGAGGTAATTCTTCTCTACGTGATGGCTTCCCTACTCGTTGAAAAATGTCGCACAACCTAGCCTAGACTTTAGCAACTTTGAATAAGATGGCCCATCATAATGTGGCTTGGAGAACCTTTTGTGTCACAGCTTTCCCTCCAGCGTTCCCTTTCGCAACTCCACTCTGGCATTCCCATAGGATATATTTCATTTCATGGTTTAGGACACACCGTCTTAGAATGCTATCAAGTCCCATATTATACAGTTGGCCTACAATAAGTTGGTAATCTGCTGCGCGGACTAACAGTTACAACTTCTGGGTTGTGGAATAATTCCTTAGGAAATTCCATGTACTAAGGAAAGAAGAAATTTCTTAGAGGTATTATAGAATGGTTTCAATCAAAAACAAGTCTACATTGGGGAGTTGATCATCCATTGCTCCTCCACTTTCCCTTGATTCTAGTCTTGACAGGTGATCTGGTCCTACGTTACATCTTTTAGGTTTCACAATTACCTCAAAGGAAAACTCATGAAAGAGTAAGAGCCACCTACAAATCCTTCCCTCAAGAATAGGATTATTTACAAGGTATTTCAACACAGAATGGTCAGTGAAAAACTTAAAATGAGAACCTAGTAAATACTGTCAAAATTTTTGCAACGCATAAATCATAGCCAAAACTTCCCTTTCAGTTGTTGTGTAGTTGTGTTCATATTGAGACAGTTTTCTATTGAAAAAGTATATAGGGTGATCAATATTCCCTTCCCTTGGTTTCTCTAATATGGCTCCTAAAGAGACACCCGATGCATCCACATGTACATGGAATTCAATTTCCCAATTAGGGTATATAAGGATTGGTGAAGTACTGAGCTTTTCCTTAAGTGTATAAAACGCCTTCTCACACTCAGTCGTCCACTGAAATGTTGTGTACTTCTTCAGTAATTTCTCCAATGGTGATGTAGTATTGGCATATCTTTTGATGAACCTATGGTACTATCTTGTATGTCCAAGCATCCTATGCAACGGTTTTTCACTTGTAGGTGGTGACATATTTAGGATAACCGCAACTTTAGTTGGGTCTAACAAGAATCCTTCCTAGCAAACAATGTGGCCTAACAGGTTGTCGTGTGGTACATAGAAAATACACTTCCTTAGGTTTAGAGCTATCTGTAACTCTCGACATCTATCAAACATCAACTGGAGTATCCCTACATGGTCCTTCAATAAGTTTTATACCATCCATTCATCCATGTAGACTTCTAGGAACGTGTGTATGAAATCACGAAATGTTGCAATAACAATCCTGGAGAAGACTGCAGGGGCATTATTTAGGCCAAAAGGCATTATGTTATATGTGAATGACCCCCACTCATTTATAAAAGTGATCTTCTTCTTTTCATCCTCTGAAATTATGACCTAGTGATACCCTGAGAATCCATTTGAAAATGAATATGCTTCTTTCCCCACAACTTGATCTAATACCTTATCACTGAACGATGTCGTAAATGGATCGTGTACACATGCAACATTCAAATTCGTATAGTCAACACAAACCCGAATGTCCTCGGTACACCTTTTTCTATGTATGACTATGGGGCTAACCCATTCTGCTTCTTCAACCAGTACGATTAGTCATGTCATAAGAATTTTGTCTATTTATATTTTGACCTTTTTTTCACCTTGGAATTAAGATGATACAGTCTATGCTTCATGGGTTTTGAGTCAACTTTTATCTCAATCTTCATCTCTCCCATGGTTCCTTTTATGCCTTTCATTTCTGAAAATGTTTTTGGGAATAGTTCTTCATATTCATGTAGTAGACTCTGGATTTCATTCATGGTTTTCTCGTCCCAGTAATCCCCTATAGAAGCTATCTTATGATGCTCTTCACTCCCTATGTTTACTTTCCGCAACTTTAGAGGATGGGTATAGGTGCTACTTGTATGGATAGGTGTAATATCTTTAATATTGAGGTTCCTAAGTTCTTCTACTTCGTTTGGTTTTTCCACATCCTTATCAACTTTGCAGCAGCCTATCGGTATTCTGACAGGGTTGTGGTCTTGATTGGATTAAAGAAAATGGGAATGATCAGAACATACCATGGGGCTTGATTTGGATTTATAATCGTTAGTAAATAGCATCTTCTGAATTATTTGAAGGACTAGGTGGAGCTCCGAAGTCTTACTAATAAAAGAAAAATCTCTTCAAAATTGGTCTTCTAGTGTCTACCACTGGTTAGTTTGTCTCATGTTCTCTTCATGAATGTATCAGGTTTTTGGAATTGCACTTAATGAGTGGAAAAATAAGTGAACCCATACCTGAGATGATACTTGCTCAACTTTCCATTGCTTGATGCACTTCTTAACATGCATTATGGAGTTAGATTTCCCATCGAACATTTGCGCTTTACAAAAATCCATGTTCGTCTCTGTTGTCACTTGATCACTTCTGAGAAACCTATATAGAATATCTCTCTTTGTATCCTCCCAATATAGAAGTGAAGATTTGTGAGTGGCCCACCACCTTTCTGGGGTATCCTTCAAAGCTATGTCCAGAACCGATATCTTTTGCTCTGGATCAACTTTTCCGTCTATATCAATGAGAAATATAATAAAATCTGAAGTACCATCGTATGTTGGGTGATCCCTCATCTCGGTTCCAATCCATCTCGTTGCCCTAATAGTTGAGAAAAGTATTGAAATTATTTCATATGAACCATGTTGCCAACTATCAAAAGCTAGTTCTGAATCCTCCTCACTTGATTGTATACTCCTCCAACTAAAATATCCATCTATAGTGGAGTTGATGTAATCTGGCCTCATCCCTGTTGTTACGGTGTATAACTGGTCGAGAACTTCGGGTTCCATGTTATTATCCATTGGCTTAGTATATATAGGTCTCATGTATGGATCTAAGGGCTAGATTACTTTTACTCCATATGCTTCAAACGTCATAGTGTCCCTCTTTAGGTCAATGATATCATAATTTTCACAAGCCCAATCAATTCCCAATAAGGCAGGGTATAGTTCTTCATCTCCCATGATTTCAATGACTTCAAAATCAGCTATTGTTTTAACTCGTGCAACATCTACTTCGACATCTTCCAGCCTTCCTACTGAAAAAATGTAGTATTGATTTTCCATTCTCAATTGGATGGGGGAATAAACTAACTGAGGTTTCCCTAGAGCCTCCCAAGTCTTTTTGGGTAATATGTTTACATCTGATCCCAAGTCTATCATGACATATTTAATTTCAAAGTTGTCTAATTGGGCTTCCAACCTAAATTATTTTCCAGTTCACACCTTCCTTCTTTGTATTCTTTATGTATTCTTCTCGGAGATGTTGGTAGTTATATTAGTCTCTAGGGCTCCCTCATCCCCCAAGATTAGGTACAAGGTGTTTCAAAACTTTTCAGAAAGGCAGACATCTCCCAGGCTCTCAAAGAATAATTGAAACCAAAGATTGATTATATTTTGGTATTGGTCCCAGGGTCTTCTCGAATTTACATGGTTTTGAGGCACATGAGGTGAGGCAGGAGCTTGAGAAGTATTGGGTTGTAGGGTGAATTTAGGGGGGTTTTCTCTTACTTCTGGATCAGATTCATCTTTAAATATTTCTACTGCATCTTTGAAAAATATCTTTTGTTTCAAAGGATCATACATGTCATCCTTGGGGGTTTCTTTCTAGATCTTGGGTTGATTTTTTGCATCTACCCCAGTTTTTTCTCCTCCTTGAGTTATGATGTCAACTTTAGGTAAAATTTCTTCAAATTATCTCCTAAGTTTCGAGCCTATGAAGTTAACTCATCTTCGACAAGCTCGATCCTCCCACTTTGCAATCAGATCTAGGCATTCTTCAGTTGCATGGGAATTAGTTCTGCAGTGTGAACACCATGGTCCTCTCGGATGGGGACGGTCTATGTCCATATGTCCTTGTTCATAAAAATTGTAACATTGACCTGGTCCTCATCATCCATTCCTCCCTCCTCTAAATCCACTTGCACCGCCACTTCCCTAGCCTCTTCCCAACCCTTGGAGTGTTTCATTTATCCTAAATGCAGTATGGTCTGGTCTATTAGAAAAAGAATATAATTCACTACATTGGTTTGTAGCATGTGTCATGGACCCACAAAATTCACAATGTATTGTATTGGGTGCCAATGAGTACTTCTGCAGGATGGGGCAATGTCTTGGTGCATACCCATGAGTCTGGCATATTTCACAGTATTTAGTCGTCTTAGAGGGTTGGGCACTTAGGAAGGAATTATATTGAAATATTGCATGAAATGGAAGAGTTGATTATACCTGCACAACTCCTCTTGTTGGTCCTGTAGGGGGGTGTCCAATTCCCCTTATCCGTGGACACTCAGTTTCCAGATGCTTCTCTGTGTAGTATCCTTTGCACCAAACTTGAGGTTGTGCTGGCTTGAGTAGAGTTAATTCTTGGATATTTTCCATGAGCACAGATATCTATCCTTGGAGATTCGATATGTATGAATCTACCAGAGGTCCGGTTATCCTCAGGCTCCCTAGGTATCCTACCATGGCTTCAATCTTCATTGATTGTTCCAAAGCCTCTGTCAATGTGGCTATTCTCTATTGCGTCAAGGGGATTCGATTCAAGGGTAGAAACCCTTGGATATACCATTCCCTTTGATGGTATTCATGAATTGGGTGTGTCAATCTCCCAATAACGTCCTTAAACTTCTAATTGTATTCCCACGCGAACTATCCCTCTCTATGTTGAATCTCGTGCAAATCAAAGAGAGCTTGTTGTTCTGACTGAGGTAGCTTGAATTTAGCAATGAATTTCTGATGCACCTCTTCAAGGGTAAAGTCTTATCCTTGTACCCTAGGCTCAATATCCTTCATGTACCATTTGAGGGAATGACCCCTCAAGGTAGTCTAGAATTATACTAACTTGTTCGCATCCAAGGTCCCTCTGGACCTCCATATGGCCTCACATAGAAACCAATGTTTTGCTACATCCTCATCCTCTTTACCCCAAAATTTTGGGTATCGATCGATCGATCCTCCTTTCTTTCCATCAATTTCCAGTGTTATTGTTCCTATCAAAATAAATCCTAATGGCCCTGGTTGCGATTTACCAGGAGACCCTACTATCCTCCCACTGGTTACGGTTGTGGGTCTTGCCAAACTGACTGAATTAAAAAAAATAGGATTTTCATCAGTATGAGGTACTAAGATTACCAAGTCTATTGAAGACACCTAGGAGATGGGTAACTCAAGGTTGGTTCCAATGACTTATGGGCGAGTTTCTTTGATCTGGGGGGTCTCGTTTTCTTGTACCAGAGAAACTTTCTCTTCTTCATGATAGAATCCTCCTCGGATATGGACCGAATATTCTATGTATTTCACTAGATCAAGACATACCTCATCCTCTCTTGCTTCTACACCTTCCTTATCTCATCCTCTCTCCATGGGAATTCCTTCTTTTTGCGCTTCTCTTTTCTACAATCTTAGACTGACCAATATTTCTTGTATTCTTAACTTCTGCAACTCCTTTGTCTTCCTTTCATCTTCTTCACCGGGTATGATTTCTTTTTGAAACACTTCGGACTACTTCGTTGCTCTCTTTACCTTTCCCCGCCACCATTTCTCAACTATGGAATCTCTCCTCAAGGCGCACTCACTTCTTGTTGTTTTCAATTCCCCCATCTATCAAAGAAATTGTTCCCCTTCTTAGGTCATGAACCTTCCCCAAAAATGCCCCACCCCAAGTTCTTGGGTTTAGGTTTCCATCTCACGTGAGGGAACAACTAGCATCCCCTTCTCCACCAAAAGTACCTTCATCCAAAGGGGAATTTACCTCAAAAATATTCCACGTTCCCCTTTCTTGAATATTTCTTCAGCTCATGAAAAATATTGGTGGTTCTCCACTGCAAACTCAACGATATATCCTTCCAAAGATGTGTCAACCCAGAAATCCATTGCTCAAGTGATCTAGTGATCCATTTGGTGAAGCTCTTTTATCTTCTCTATATCCCAAGAACCACTTTCTTCTACCCATTCTTTGAATTATGTTGCTTCTTGTAGATGATCTACCCATTGGAACACCTTTTCTGGGAATTCTACCCAGAAAATCTCATACTATTCACTTGATCTTTCCGAGTAGAATACAACATCCTGAGCAGCGTCCTAGTTCACGTTCTGTAACTTTGCTTTATTCAGTATGAACACATCACACTTATGTTCCCACCATTACAAAACATCAAACTTGTGGATCCATGGAAGCATTCTCCCTATAGGTTCCCTTGTAAAATCAGGTTTCCAGCAATAGAATCATTTTGTTAGAACAAAGTTATCAGACTAGGGTCCTGTGCAATTTACCAACAAAAGGGTACCGATGTAGTCTAGTGTATTGGAATTTTAATCTTTTCAAAAGGAAAGAAGTCTCACCCAAAGTGAAATCAATACAAAAGAGATAAGGGAAGGGTAATAAGAATGATATATAGATATATAATCCATCTATATTGTTACCATTCTAGTGCAAGATAGATACTCAGTTCAGATCCTTACCACATCATACACTAATACAGAAGAACATAACTATACAGAACATTAAGAAGGGATAACAACATGTAATTCATAACAGATAACACATAATGACATTTTAGAGATACATAAAGTAAGATGAACCAGAAACATTTTCAAAAATTGATCTCCATTATCTTTCTATTATATTAGAAGTCTTTGGATAATAAGCATTCACAACTTTACATTAGACATCCATCCTACTTAGTATAATATATCAGTAGGTATATCTCAATATAATACTACAACTAATCACAATGAGTCTAGGATCTTTCCTTCCTAATTACAGTCTATATCTAGAGTACATATCTAGTTCTTGCATCTCCCTATCTCTCACACACTCATTACAATACAATACAATACTAAAGAGAAGAATACAAAAGAGAATCATCATCAAGTGAATCATCCTCATCCCAAGAATCATTCATGAGAGAATCATTCTTAAAATATGTTGCTTTCTTCCTCTCGAGAACCCATCGACCCTCTTCTCTTCTTGATTCCGGTGTAATTGTATTGGCTCAAAAGTGATTATGCGTCGGCTTCAAACTTTTTTTTGTTCCAATGTCTTTATGTTGCATGTTTCCTTTTTAAACATTATTCACTTGGTTGGTTGTCTCTTTGATAGCTTGCGCAACTTATTTTATAAAAACGAAGGGCCCATCAATACTACCCAATTTGGAGACGCACATTTTCACAACGCCCCCCACATTTCATGGAACCTCCATTGGAAATCATGATTTGAAAGATGTTGACTACATGGATATAGAAATGGGTTTCTTAGGCAATATGGCGATGAATACAATTATGTGTACTACCACTGTCAAAGAATATGATGACCTTTCGATTCTTAACATAGCCAATGAGCTTGAGGGTTTGGGGAGAAGAGAATCTAGTGAGAGAATTCAAGGAAATGATCGATTTGACTATTGGAGCATCAGTGGGTGGAGTAATATCAGTTTCCTCAGGTAATTTTATCACAAGGGGTGTCTCGATCTCTTCTTCAGAAACATCTTCAAAGATAGCCATAAACAACTTTTGTTCCTTACACTTGTGACCCAAAAAATATTTTTCATCACAATTATAGCAAAGGCCCTTGAGTTCGTGTTCCGCCATTTCATCACGAGTTAATTTCTAGATCTTGAGGGGAGTGGGAGGAGGGAGGGGTTAGTATGTTGAGTGAGATAAATAAATGAAGGTTTGTGGTTCTAAGTAGAGATAATATGTTGGGCTTCCTTTGCACGTTGAGTAGCTTCCAACCAAGTTTGAGAGTGATCCATGAGGACCTGGGATCGAATCTCATCTTTGAGGCCACTAATAAAACATTTTTGGAAGAAGGCATCAGAAATGCCCTCCATTCTGGAAGCCAATTGTTCAAAGGAAGATATAAATTCTTACACTGTTTCAGATTGATTCAACTTGATCAAACAACCAATATACTGGGTGTCAGTGTCAAAACGTTCATATAGTGCTGCCACAAACTATGTCCAAGAAACATACCCCTAGCATGTCTTTCTATGCCAATTCCACCATTTCCAATGTTTTGGATTCAAATAGAGGACACCATAACGAATTTTGACCAGATCATTAGTAATTCCATGTAAGGAAAAATAATGTTCCATTTGAGTGAGCCAACCTATGGGATCTTATCCATCAAATTTTTTCACCTTAACTCAGGGGAGACGGGGATCACGAGGAAGAGAATTGGAATGAAAGGCCATATTATAGGAATATTTATCACCTTCAAAGTGGGAAGGTTTTTCAAGGGAGGGATATACATGGGAATTTTTCAACCATTGGGTGAGGGAGGCCAATTCGCCCTTAACATCGTACGATTCACCTATAACTTTGGCCTATAAGTTTTCCAAGCGGGTATTGTTGGAAGCAAGTTTAGAGGTCATTCTTTGGATGTCTTCCTTGTTCTTTTTGGATTCATCTTGCAGCTGAAGGAATTCTTGGTTTCCAATGTTGTCCATGGGTGAATGAGGGGTATGTAGGAGGGGAAGTGGGTCCACAAAAAAAGAGTGAAAAATGATATATATGATTTTTTTCAGTGTGAAAAGAGGAATGCAATGAGATAGGTGTCAAATAAGGGTGTTGAGAAGGGGTAGGGTCCATGGGAAAAAAAAATTGAAAATGATAGGTACCACTGCGATCAGGGTGAAGAGAAGAATCTAATGGGATAGGTATCAAATAATGGTGACAGCTGGATCCATAATTTTTTTTTGGTTACTCCTGTGGAATTATACTCCGATCTTAATAATACTACAATGACGAAATGGAAAAATTCTTAACAGGAAGAAATGTATAGGAATTTTGCAACCATAATGTAGGAGGCATAGTTGCATGAAAATAGATATTGTATGTTATGTTTATGTTTTCGTCCCAAGGGTTAGGGTATTCAAGGTTTTCACAGACAAGGGCTTTCCATGTACTATATCTCTCAGATTGTGCCCTTAATCGTACTATCCAACTACCCAGGTACTAGAGAGTATCTTCCTAAGTGTTGTTATCGGTGGAACTATAGCAACCAGGCGATGTTGACGGGCGAAACTGACCGTCTGTCAACTGGGAGAGTGGAACCGGTCCGGGGTTGTCTAAATAACCCAAGCCATTTGGAATGGACCACCCTGATGATTTTAACGGCTCTGTTGGCCGCTCTAAGGTCTCCTAAGAAAACCAAAGAGAGAATTGATCTGAGCTAAGTGATCTAAACTAAGGAAACTAGAAACTAATAAAACTAACTAAAATCAACTAAAACAAACTAACTAACTAAACAAAAGAAATTAAACTAAAATAAAGGAAACTAGAAACTAATAAAACAAAGATAATGAACTAATATACTAAATATAAACTATTCTAACTATTCTATCTACAAACTACTAATAACTCAAATCAACTATCTAATAATCAGATGTAATATTACTTATTCACAAATGTACACTATAAACAATCTATAGATTTGATTAAAACCTGTAAAACTCAATTGATTACTGCCCTAAGACAGCCAAGGATCTCTTTTTAATTTTTATATTTTATGAAAAGGAATAAACATTACTGAAATTAAACAATCAAATATATTTTACTGAAATTAAACAATCTAATATAAATGTAATGAAACTTCTATCTATATTAAACTACTTAATAAAAACAGTAAACAAAACACTAATTGACCTGGAAACGCTCCAAGTTTGCCCTGTGCAAGATGACTTCTTAAGCTGGTTGGAGGAGGGAAACTCACACCGTTTAGTCCTTAAGCTTTTCGGAAACGATCAGCTATGCTGCTTCTTGAAGTATGTTATAGGACAAACAAGACATAAAAGAAAATCATAACAATCTTCTAATTATAAATTCCTGCAATAAGGGAAACCTATTATGCAGAAAACTTGTATATTACAGTTCGATTTATGAAGAAGGTAAAACTATCATTCACAAACTGAACTAACAACTGTTATGTATTTTATCTATTTGGAAGAGACAAGATATAGATAACAGTAATAGAATTATATCATTTGAATTTGATTTAGATATCTAAAGTAATCATAAACCATAAACAAAGTGATATACAAAACTTGAAACAAAATGTTGATATATTGAGAAGCTAAAGCTATGACAAAACATCAATTCTGCTCCAGTTTGTATCAGAACTCCATATCCTTGTTCTCCCA
>JASDQU010012695.1:85210-98322 GCA_032191745.1 Picea mariana | reverse complement strand
ACCTTCCACCTCGATCATATTGGACTGGTACTCTCCTTTTTGATCATCTAAGGCTGCATAGTTTCTTCCCATATCTTCGATTTTTGTAGCCTCTTGGACGTTGTGCATAGTCTTCACTCTATCCTTTATGTGTGGGAAATCCTTGTATAGGTGATATTCTTTGCATCCCCAACATTGGATAGGTGGTCTTACCCTTTTTCTCAAGGAGTCTTATTTCTTGGATTCACCCTTAGCATACTAATCTTGATGATTTCTATTAGGCTCATTCCTATTGAAGGTAGGTTTGAATCCTTTCCTCCTCTGATCATAATTCTCCTTCCTCTTATCCTTCCAAGATTTTTGCAGGTATTCTCTTCCCTGTCCTTGCTCATCCATGTATTTATCCTTCCTAATGGCCTCAGTCAAGGTCTTGGGCTCATAATACCTAATCTTTTCTTTATAAAAGGTTGGCAGTACACTAAAAAAAATCTGTATCTTTACCTTTTCATCGTTTAGAAACCAAACATATTTTAACAATCCCAAGAATTTCTTCTCATATTCTTCCATAGTCATGATTCCCAGCCTAAGTTCAAAGAACTCCTGCATTTTCTTGTCATAGAAATTCTCTGAGAGGTACTCCTTTTGGAAGTACTTCTTGAACTGCTTCCAAGTGATCCTACTCTCATTAATATGTTTAGCTTGCTTCAGTTGATCCCATCATATTGCATCTTCCCTGTGTAAATGGTAGGTGGAAATCTTGGCTTCCAGGTTTGATGAATAGTTATGCAATTGAAAATACCTCCTGAGTCCAAGCAACCATGCTTCGACATCATCTTCCCTTTCTTTTTCACCATAAAAGGAGGCTAGCTTAAGCTTCCTTGGCTCTCTTTGCAAACTATCTACTTCTTGTCTCCTTCTCTAGTTCCTAACGGGAGACAGCTTTGGACTACCTATGAGATCTTTCGATGCATAAAAATTTCCTTTTGAGTAAGGAGGTGAGTGGTGCCTATGAATTCAGCTAGCACTTCTCAAATAACCATCTCTTCCATGATCCTCTCTTCTTTCATGAAACCTTCCTTCTTCCTTTTGTTTTGATTTTGATCCCTTCTTCATTTTCCTCTGTAATTGATTTAATCTATGTAGAACTCGAGCATTTATATAAATTTTCTCTCTCATCAGTCTCTCCTTGTCTTCTTTGTAGATTTGCACTTCTATTTTCTGGCTTCTTACAATTTCTATTAATGTTTCCTGCTCTCCTTTCCCTGTGTGTCCATTGGACTCTGTCTTTGCATTACCAAATCTGGTATTCCGGCCTTCAACCTCCTTGTCATGGTTGGAGGATCCCTCACCTTCTTCCATTTCTTCAATACGCATTCTGAGCTGACGTGTTTAAACCCCTTAATTCTGCAAAATGTGCAAGAGACCATTTTTGTTAGAACTAAGCATATGATAAACAAAAATTTTCCAACCATGTTACAGGTCCTTCCTCTTTTCAATTCACGAAGAACATAGATGTATCAATCTGCACCATATAACAATTCCATGTTATCCTTTAGCCAATACATAATTCAATTCTGCACAGATGCTTCTTTCAAAACACCTTCCCAGGTGACCACGACTAGAAACCGCGGCTAAATCCTTCATGCCACTTTTCTCTCTCGAAAAACCCAATTTGGACATTATCCCTTCTTCCCTTAGCTATCAACTGCATGTGACCATGGTCATGACCCTACACTTAGTTGAAAAAGCACATATATAGAGCTTCAGGACTTCGTAACTTTGGAACCTTCAGCCAGGACCAGATCAATGGTCCTCATCCTCATTCATGATCATTGATCGAGATCCACTTCCAAAATCTGTGCTTTGGGAGTTCGACACTTTCGACCTCTACTTTCCCCCGAAGTAATCCATACCTGAAGTTTTGGATCAGGTGCCACACTTCCAACTCCAATCAACGACTCTAGTTCACTTGGAGACTCTGGCCTTCGGAAGTCTCAACTTACCCTTCTTACTTCCTCCTGGAACCATTCTACCTGGAGTTAACGATCTGCTGACGTGTGTCCTCCCACAGATTGAAAGCTATGTATCACTTCAACTTGTTGGGCTTCAGGAGTTTTAACTCTCCACATTCACTTTCTCTCGGAGTGATTTCACCCAAAATCAACGATCCGTCAACACGTGCCTCTCATAGATCAACGATTGTGAATCACTTCATCTCTTTAGGAGTTCTCGACCCAATGCCAACTATCACATATTTTTCCTATGGAGTACCTAGTCTCCAAACTGTACGATCTGTCGCCACGTGGTGAAATACTGGAGGTGGACACCTGGCCCAATCAAGTGGGTGACATGCATCATGTTCTAACTGACATTTCCATATTCCACATGTTAAAAATTCATTGACACATGGCACACATCCCATGTGTCCACATCATCCCATGTGACATCTACAAGCCACATTACTTCATAATTATGGGGTCCACATCACCTCCAGGTGACATCATCATGCCCCACCACTTCGACTCTTCGGGCTTCAGGACTTTGGGCTTCGAGAGTTTCCACACTAGAAAACTTCTAATTCTCCTGAACTAGCCAATCTATTGATATGTGTCTCCCTTATCAGACGGTCTATATTAACCCCAGACTTCGGGACTTTGGGAGATACTGTTGCATAGATCAATGGTTCTTATTGATTTGAGATCAACGATCCTCAATTTCTTTGGGACTTCGCGTAATTCTTACCCTAGTGCTTTGCTATGCAAAACCTTCTGAATTACTAAGTCTTTGAAGTGAGAGATCTGGTGTTGTGTGTCCTTGTTAATGGATGGTCCAGATGAACTCTAGGCTTCAGGCCTTCGGGAGTTCTGGATTTTTCGCATCTATCTCTCTTCCGAAGTGGTTATCCACCAGAGTGTAGGATCTAATTCCACGTGTCCACTTTGATCAATGGTCTGGATCTACTTCAGCTCTTTGAAGCTTCGATGTTCGAGCACTAACATGTCACATCACTTAATGCCTTTCAATTTGCGGGGGCATGCAAAGGCAGTTTGGAGTAACCTGCCTTTTGCCCCACAATTTTTCCGATGCTGACACATAACCCCTTGCTGAAACCGTGGTTTGGATTGCGGGACCGTCTTGGGAAATTAACTCTCATGCAACATGGTTCCCCACAATGCCTCCTGGTTGTCGATATCTCTCCAATGAGATCTGACGGTTTTGACTTAATCTTTTCTTCACTTTAATCAGACGACCCTTGTTCACTTTCCCTTCGATCCAACAATCCTGGATCTCTCTTGATCCCATAATGGTGATTTCTCCCGAATTCGAAAGGGACGGTCACGATACTTCGATCCCTTACAAGGATCTCCAAATTTCTAGCTTCTGTGCAGACTCTACAACGCCATTCCTCCTAAGATTTTCGACTTCAATGTCATAAATTGATCTCAACCACGAGACTTTGACCAATAGATCTGGCCCATACTGGCCCGATGTTTCAACCAGAAGCTCTAATACCAATCTGTAACACACCTCGACCACCCATAGGACAGGTTACGCCCCTTTCAAGCCCACCCTTGGACTTCTTTCTCTTACCGATACCTTTTTAAATTAATAAGGATGCATAAAAGAAAAGATCTAACAACATGCACAACAATAAACAACAAGCATGCATATTCTAAAGATCCAATTAAATGATCAATAAATACACAACAGAATACATTCTTATACAGATAAATAATACCATAACAGAGAGAACTTATCTTTATAAAAGATGACACCAACTAGATGTAGACCAAGGACAATCCACCCAGTCGTAGACACTACTGCTTCAAATCTCAACAACAGTGTCACCCTCAAGCTAGGGCTATGAATCGACAGGGATGGTTTCAAAGTGTTACTTGGCTTCCCGAACTAGTCAACACTCAATCTCTCATAGTCTTTCCCAACACTCACAACAATACAAGTACCTAGCTCTCTTCTACCCATCCCACACCACCCAAGAGAATAGACCTCCACCCTTCTCTCCCATGCAGTCCCTCAAGAATTCCTTCTCCTTCCAGGGCTCCAGCGCAACTGGTGTAAATCCTGTGCCTAGAGAGCCTCATAAAACATAAATATAAATACAAAAACTCTATCTTATTTACTTCTTTATTTATTGTTCCAGCATAATAATACTATTCCAACATAATAAATGATAGTTTTAACATTATAATGATGAAAAACAACAATAGTATAATGATGAAGAACAACAATAGTATTACGATGAACAATAACATACTGAACATAATGAACACCAGTATAATAATGAACATAATGATAATGAAATGTATTTACCTCAATTTGATGTTGAATTGAAGCTCAACCTGATGTTGAATTGAAGCTGAACTGAAGTTGATGAATCTTGCCCAAACTAATTAACCTCCCAGCCAGCTAGGGATAGCCTCTTTGGATCCCTAGCGCCAGGAAATCCTTATAGTTTCTTGGGCCCCGAGCCCAAAATTCCTAGCAACACATGCCCCTGTGAGAGTCCTCAAACAAACTGTAAGAAAAACTGATGCAACCCAAAGTGTTTCCTCCCTTCTCCTTCTCCCTCTCCCAATTTCTCACCTTCCTATAAATTGAAATATCACTCAACCAAAAAACGAGATCCCCCTCCTGAGTCCTCTCTTCCCCCTTATCTTCCTCTCCAACCACCTTACCCCTCATTAATCACTCAACCACCTTATCCCTCCAATAAATGGGTTCAACTACCAATAACAATTATATTATAATAAAGTCTTCATAAAATCTATTTTAATAATTCATTAAGCTAATATTCATTAAACTAATATTTATTAAACTAAAATTTATTATTCATGATAATTAAAGAATTAATTAGGGTTTTTACATACACCCACCCTTCAAGAAAATTCGTCCCAAAGTTAGAGTAATTTACAATACAAGGGAATTGACACATGGTTCATACATTCATATCCAATAAACAACATTATCAGTAAGCAAGAAAAATAAAACTTATACATACTACTGTACATGTGCAAGAAATGCAGGTGTATCTAGCACATACAAGTCTCGTGCATGTACTAATGAAAATAATTATCACACCTATAGTAATTCTTGTATGCGTCCAATCCAATCAAAAAGACTATTCATTTTATAAAAGATAATAACCCAATTAAAATGTTTGAAAAATCCCTTAATTACAATAATTTATCTCAACAACGTTCATTTAGACAATTGTAGTTCAGTTAAACAATTATAAATATACATATTTACATATTCTCTTTTAAAAAGAAAGGGAAAGCAGTAAATTCCACTATAAAGAAAATCCCCATACCCTCTCAACTATTTCTATTCATCCTTCCTCCCTAACTTACTTCTTTCTTCCATCCCTATCCTTCCTCTATTGGACTATCTTGAAGCATCAACTATATTGACCTAACTCCAAATAGAACCCGTAAGCGGAAGTGTCACTATCTTGACCAAGGTTTCCCAGCAGGCAACTGCCAGTCATCATCACACGTCTAGGGGAGCATGAGATAACACCATCCTCCCATGACTCCAGGTTCCAGAGGATACACCCTGGGAAATGCCTCCATGCCTCCTAATAGGACTAGGGTCCACACCCTACCATGGAATATATAGTGGCACTGTGTTGTTGGAAATTTTGTCATCGTATATTCAGTTTTAGGTAGTCTCACCACCTGAAAAACCTGCACCGGTCCACATATCATAGCAATGCATTTGAACCAACATAATTTCACATAAAAATATTCATACCATATTGTTTCTCGGTTAGTGTTCATGACATCCACTTTTATTACCATTATCCTTTAGCTATTTCATAGCCTATTGACTTGCAGATTAGTCTATAACACAAACTCATACATATTTATGCATTCTCATCCTATAAATGAATTCAACCATAATCTCAATTCGGTATCCATCTCAATTTGGTATCCATGTACCAACAAATTTAAATGTCAAAATTTTCAAGTTAGAAATAGAGTGCATAATATCCCCATAATTCAATTAACGTTAAACCGTTCATAGAATTTTCATTCACATAATAGATTGCATCCTATCCATCATCATTTAAATAACGTTAAACATTCATACAATTTTCATTCACATAATAGATTGCATCATATCCATCAACATTCAAATAACGTTAAACATTCATAGAATTTTCATTCACATAATAGATTGCATAATATCCATCATCATTCAAATAACGTTAAACATTCATAGAATTTTCATTCACATAATAGATTGGATAATATCCATCATTATTCAAATAATGTTAAACATTCATATAGGTTCATATGTCTTAAAAGTTCAAGTGTATCATTAATAGTTTCAGGGTGAATAGAAAATAAAGGTGATTAGGCCTCAAGTAATCCTAGTTATCTAAGTCAAAAGGTGGCGTTACATACACCCAACCTTCGAGAAACATATTCTCGAGGTGGTAAAAAAAGTGAGGGATAATCTCATTGTAATGTCTCGACATCCTCCCAAGTAACAGATCCTAGACTATACTTGTCCCACTGGACCTTAACTTGGTCTACCAGACGGTTCCTGAGCTGTTGGACTGTACGGTCCAATATGCATAACGGTTCTACCATGAGGGTTCCTGTGTCCGATACCTGCAACTCCTTCCAATTCATTTTATGTGATTCGTCAGCAACATAATGACGTAGAACAAATACATGAAAAACATTATGAGTTTTATGCAAGTGGGGTGGCAGTACGAGACGATAGGAAACAAGTCCAATTCTCTCTTGGATTTTGAATGGTCCTATAAATCAAGGTGACAACTTTGTCCCCTTCCCGAACCAAATGGTACTCTTATTAGGCCTGATGTGAATGAAAACTTGATCTCCACTTTATAACTTCGGTCGGTCCTATGTGCATCAATATAAATTTTCTATCTATCTCGTGCTTCCTTTAGTCTCTACCTAATCTGAACCACATGTTCCTCCATCTCTTGATTCAATTCTGGCCCAATTGTCACTCGGTCTTCTAACCTTTCCCAACTCAACAATGTTCTGGATGGCCTTCCATACAGTGCTTCGTAGGGTGGCATTCTGATGGAGCTATGAAAAATGTTATTGTAGGTGAACTCTACCAAAGGTAGGTACTTCTCCCAATGGGTTTGATTATCCATAACATACATCCTAAGCACATCTTCCATGACCTAATTTACTCTCTCAGTTTTCCCATCTATTTCAGGATGATAAGTTGTGCTTAAGTTCAACTGTATCCCCAATTTTAACTGCAAACTTGTCCAAAACCTAGAAGTGAATCTGGAGTCCCTATCTGAAATGATCTTTTTGGGTATCCTGTGAAAACATATGACCTCACTTACAAACATGCGTGCCACATCAGTGACATCATAAGTGTCTCTAGCCAGAATAAAATGAGCACTCTTGGTCAACTTATCAACTATCACAAGAATGTAATTGTGTCTATGCAATGTGAGCAGCAACCCCACAACAAAATCCATAGAAATGACTTCCCATTTGGACATAGGAACATCATGCGGTTGTAGGAGACCTACCGGGTGGTGGTGGTCGTCTTTCACTTGTTGACACTCTAGGCATGGCGACGAAATGGACTACATCGTGCTTCATGCCTACCCAGAAGAAAAGTTTCTTCATGTCTGTGTACATTTTCTTCACACTTGGATGTGCACAATAAAGTGCTCTATGGGATTCCTTCAGTATGATGCTTCGAATATCCCCACCTTTAGGGATGTACATCCTTCCTTGATATCTTAACAGTCCATCTGCTTCTAGGCTATATCCTTTATACTTTGGATCTGATTAGCTCCCACTTTGAAGGCTTGAAGTAATCTTTAAATACCAACTATCTCCAAGGATTTGCGTCAACACACGCTCCCTCAGATTGACCTTTAATGGTACTAAGGAGAAGACACGTGGTCTCCTACTCAAGGCATCCACGACTACATTCTCCTTTCTCTTGATGTACGAAATTCCAAAATTGTACTCACTCATAAACTCACTCCATCTCCTCTGCCTGACATTGAGATCCCTTTAAGTGAAGAGATGTTTTAAAATTTCATGGTCTGTTTTGAGCTCAAAGTTTTGCCCCACTAGATAGTGCCTCCAAAATTACAGAGCTATCATTACAACTGCCAACTCTAAATCATGAGTAGCATAAATCTCCTCGTGTTGCTTCAACTTCCTTGATGCATATGCTATCACTCCTCCATCCTGCATTAGCATGGCCCCCAACCCTTTCTTCAAGGCATCCATGTAGACTATGAAGTCCTTTTCCATATCTGACACTCATAGAATTGTTGCACTAGTTAGTAACCTCTTAAGCTCGATGAATGCACTATCACATTATTCTGTCCATTCATACTTCACCCCCTTACATTGTAGAGTGGTGATGGGTTTCTCTATTTTAGAGAACCCTTCCACAAATCTCTGATCATAACCTCCTAGCCCCATGAAGATTCTTACCTCATGAACATTTTTAGGCATTGGCCATTCCATAATGGCCTTTACCTTTTCTAGGTCCACAGAGATTCCTTCACCTGAAATGATATGGCCTAAATAGTGAATTTATTTCTAGAAGAAAGAACACTTCAACAACTTTCCATACAATTTGTTCTCTCTAAGGCAAGACAACACCACTCGCAAGTGTTCCTCATGTTCTCTTTTGTTCTTGGAATAGATGAGGATATCATCTAGAAATACTTATACAAATAGGTCTAAGTACTTCTGGAATACACCATTCATGAGGCTCAGGAATATTGTTGGCGCATTGGTCAAATTGAAAGGTACTACAACAAACTTGTAATGCCCAAACCGAGTTTGAAATGCAGTTTCAGGAATATTGCCTTACTTAATCCTTAACAGGTGATATCCTGATCACAAATCAAATTTTGAGAATACTGCTGCTCCTTTCATCTGATCAAAGAGATCATCTATTTGTGGCATTGGGTACCTATTTTTCACTGTAGCACGGTTCAAGTCCCTGTAATCTATACACAGTCATAAGGAACCATCCTTCTTCTTTACAAAAATTGCTAGTGCACACCAAGGTGAGACACTAGGCCTTATTCGCCCTAAGTCGAGTAGCTCTTTCAACTGCATCTACAAATCACAAAGTTCTGGCATTGTCATCCTATATGGAGTCTTGGAAATTGGCTCTGCACCAGGTTTTATCTCAATTGTAAAATAAAGCTCCCTCTCAGGAGGTAACTCTGGCAACTCTTTTAGAAAAATATCCTTAAACTCCGACAATATTGGGTACTAATCCAAGGAGGGTCCTTTCCTTTCGTTGACTGCTTCCACTACATACAGTCGAAACCTTTGCCTCGTGAAACATTTAACCTTCATAGTCAATATAAAGCATAGAGACACCTTTCTCCATACACCATGGATCTCTAATGGCATTCCTTCATCGTGAACACAAAGAACCCTTTTCACGAAACAATCTACCATAGCTCGATGGGCTTCTAACCAATCCATTCCAATGATTAGGTCATACATCCTGAGAGCAGTGACGTATACCTTTAACCTGGTTGTACACACTCCCAGGTCTACTAGACAATTATCAATGCTAGGTCCACCGATTGTTTTTCCCTTGANTCATAGGCTGTCAACCCAGTCTTTTATAATGAAGATGGTGAAATGAAACTATCTATAGCACTAGAATCAAATAAAATTTTAACATTGACATGATTTAGAATACCTGATGACTCCACCACCGTGGATTGATGTTCTATCTGGTGATTATTAACCATTGCATAAATATGGTGGCTACTAATTGCTCTTCCCATCGGGGCCTTTTCTTCTCTATGCACAAATCCTGCTTGCAACTCTGGGTGGTCATGTTGGTAATGGGGTCCTCCACATCCCCAACATGTAACATGAAATGGAACCTGCGCACTTCTCTGTGACGGTCTCTGAAATGAGTTCCTTCCCTTGGAGCCCCTGCCCCTACTTGTTTCTCTCTGAGAAGGTCGTTGACTTGCATGTGTCGTTGGTGATGAGTGGGATGTTGCACTTGCTTCCATTGAAATACCTGTAGAAACTATCCTAGGTGTGACTCTATTACCATAAGGAGGAGGCCTAGAGCTCCCTCCCCTAGAGAAGGTCCTAGGGGCCTTCCCCACGAATCTAGGATGTTGTGGAAAGGTCGATCTCATACCTCCATCAAAACTCATATGTTCCTTTGCATAACATGCATTTTCAATTTATTTTGCTACTAATGACGGTTTCCACATTCGTACCATGGCCCTTATCTTAGGCTTTAATCCATAGACAAATTGTTTCGCCTGTCGTTGATCATTATCCATGTATGAAACATATTTTACCAACTCCATGAACCTGATCTTGTACTCTTCCACAGTTCCGTTTCCATGTACTAGAGCATGAAATGCTCCCACCTCTTGTTCCTCGTAGTAAGCCAACAAATATTTCCTCTTGAACCTTTCCTCAAAAATCTCCCATGAGACGGTGTCTGGGGTAAGGTGAAATTGAATCTCCAAGTTACCCCACCAGTTCAAGGCACCGTCCCTCAATTGAAAGATCGTTATTTTATCCTTTGAGGTGGAAGCATAGTCTCTTAAGGCGGAACATTGTGTCATTCCTTCCAACCATGCCTCTGCATGTTCATTGACACGACCCCCGACAAACTCTGGGAGTTTGATCTTCTGTAGTTCTCTAGTGATGTCCTCAGGTGGAGGCCCTCCCCTTGAATCCCTCAACACTTCAGGGTTACCCACTCCAGATGGTGTGGGTTCCACTTCGACCCCTGCTGGTTGACACCCCTTTAAAGTCTCATTAATAGCCTCCAAAGAGTGCAAAATGAGAGCTAATTTAGGGGATGGTGGTGGCAGTGTTGGCAGTCCTTGCGAAGATGCCCCTAGGCCTCGATTTCCCCGAGTCCTAACCATCCTGTATAATTGAATTTGCATCAAACCAAATGCTTGTCAAGGAAGAGTCTAAGGCAGTTCACATTCACACAACTTATACTTGTAAACATATGGTTACGCGTAAGTTTTTTCTTTTACTTGTGTGTAAATAGACATTACTGTTTTTAGGTAAGTGGCTAAAGATTGGGGTCAAAAGCCTCTAAGCTTAGTAACTTTGTTCATAATAGTTGCTAACTCTCTACTTTGCTAGCTATGCTAGCACTATACCACACTCACCAATTTCTCTAACTTACCTTCTTAGTGTGCATGAAGCCCCCTCCCCCTTTATCATGGTTTAAGTCCTTAAAACTTTCTCTTAAAACTAGTTAATGTGATCTTGAACATAATTAATCATTAAATATGTACTTAATTATTAACATTAATTACTCACTTAATTAATTAATCATTCTAATTAATTAGTCACTAGTTAATTAATCACTAATATCATTAGTTGAAATAAAATTTAAAATTTAAAATTAATCAAATTAAAAATTAAAAATTTACACTAAATAATGATTTTAAATAATTAAACATTACACTAAAAATACTTACTTTACATTATATTACTTTACATTACACTAAGAATAATTACTTTACATTATATATTACCAATTAAATTTTAAAACAATGTTTTAAAATAATTAAATCCAAAGGATAAAAAAATATATAAAATAAAATAATTAAAATAAAATTAAAAAATAAGAAATAAAATAATTAAAATTAAAAAAAAAATTCAAAGATGGGCATTGTGGGTCCTCGCATGAGGCCCATGTGACCCTCTTCCCCCACTCTCAACTCCCAAACCCTACATCCACTTGCCCGCATAACGCTCCCTCACATAGCGCTCCCTACCTTGTCTACCGCCTCTCCCATTTCTACAACTGGGGTCAGGGTTTTCTCTCCCACTCTGTAATGGCAGGATTGACACCATACTATCACTATGGTAATGCATTCCATTAGGGAATACATATAGGAGGAGTTCGCACCTTTGCTATTAGTGTCGACGGGCTTTTTCCTGCTCTCAGATGGCTATATTTGCAGGGCGTTCGACAACGATGTGGCGGCGTCTTGTGCTTTAGTGCTTGAGCATGTGCGTTGTGCACTTAATCCTCCATCGCAAGATCTTCCCTTGGCATTCCAAGGTCATGATGGATACTTCGGTGGTGGTGGATACTTGGAATGGAAAGTCTCAACGCTTGGCTGAAATGAGCCTGAGGCTATGCATTGGATCTTGGCGCATAGCACTTGGGCACTGGCTTGTGTGGTTTAAGTGTTGGCTTATGCATTGGCTTGAAATCTTGGTCTTAGATGACTTGTGTCGAGTTTTTGTTGGTGCCTAACTCGAAAATGAAGGAGGGAATGGGCTATGGAGATTGAAGCTCATTTACGCTGAGCAAGGAATTCCCTCATGGGCTCTCCTTCCTAGGCTTGGCTTACTTGGTGCTTGAATCCAATTTGTGTGTTGTGTTGTGACTTTGGCATCTGATCTAGACTTGCAGATTACAGTTCTCCTTGCACTCTGTGTATTATCTTATGTAACAGATAATTTACTATTTAGTGAATCAAAATCCATACAAGACTGAAAAGTGATCTACCATATCTAAGGTTGTAGATTTTGGTGTTATAAATCATATCAGATTCATTTCTTTATGTGTAGATGTCTTTTTTTTTTCAAAAAATATATGGTTTTTTTTTTATCAAATGTTATCATGTGCAGAGAATTCCCCCTAGAAACAACCTTTCTCTACGATTTTAGTTCAGTTTCCGTTCCTTGGATAAAGTATTCCACAACTCCATTTCTGGTAACATAGCACATACCCATATTTCCAAGAAAATTACATGAAACAGTTACATTTAGGTACTATTCTCTCTAATGCTAGGGCTACTTTGCTTACCTATGTTTCCAAGAAAATTACATGAAATAGGTCTAGTTAGGTACCATTCTATCTGATGATAGGGTTAATTTTATTTCTGGTGTTAATGCAACTCTTCATAGATAAGTATCTTCAATTTTAGTAGATTGAAGGTCTTCATATAGATTAAATTAGTGGGTTCCATAAAAAAAAACATAAATCAAATCATTAGCTATCCATGTGGGATTCCACTCCTTTTGGCATATACTTGGTACTTATGTGTTGTCAATGTGTGTAGTGTTTGATGGCATGTCATGCATGACCTTTAATGTCGT
>JASDQU010012695.1:45282-60621 GCA_032191745.1 Picea mariana | reverse complement strand
ATAAGACCAAAATCAATCATGACCTTTATAGGATCAAATGTAGTCAATAGATTTTCATGCTCAATGGCTTATTAATCCAATAAATCCAAATGTGCAATCAGAGTAAGGGTAGGCCAAGGGACATAGTTTGAAAGACTCTTTTGCAGTCATGTGATAAACCAATGGTAAAGTGCCTTTCAAAAAATCAATAAAAGATGACGACAGTCCAAACAATGATGGAGGGGTTTTCACACTTTCAGTTGTGAAAACTGAATCGAAACCAAATTGCAATTGTCGCAAAAATGAAACAGATGTCTAGTTGCACAATGCGACAATGAATTGTCGTTTAGAAGACAATTAGGTGTAGGCATCTTTTTTTAGGGCAATAAAAAAAATGAATTGGCTGCCAACAAGACCCGATAAGCATCCACACTCAAAAACCAAGTTAAACTAGCTTGCTAGCTCTGATACCAAACTTGATTTGGATATTTTAAATAGAAAATGAATCAATGACTTGTTTACTTTAAGAGTGTGAAAACCAAGACAAGTGAACACATAAAGAGACTATGAGTAGAAATAATAAGCAACAAAGAAATAAGAATGACACAACAAGATTGATAACATAGTTCACCGAGTGTGGGATACGTCTCTAAGTCTGCTTCTAATGGAGTGGCCTCTTAAATTATGATGCAAAATGAGAAAATTACATCAATTCCTCAATCTCAACAGATGGTCTTTTGCTCTGCTGCAGCCCAATGACCTCCAAAAAAACCCTGCAAAAAGACTTCATCTCCCCTTATTGTCCACCAAGAGGGAAAAATATTGATATATATGATAATGCACAAAGAAGGAGGCTTTAAAACATTATTCTCTTGCTTCTGTATCAACATAACACTGCATGGAGCATTGGTAGTTTGCCTGGTTATAAGTCTTTGGGTGCCCAACCGACTTAGGGTTGAAACCGCGAGCATTATGATTTTTCGGCATACAAAATATTTGAAATCAAAATGAAATTGGTTGGTGGTTCTGCCAAGCAACAAAGCTTGGGCACGTTGGCTAGTGGATAATGTTTAGATTGATTATTGGTGGGGAAGTCGTTGGGTCGAGCTCGAGGACCTCCCTTATTTGGTAAATTCGTTATATGTGACTTTAAGTAGGGAAGGTTCGACGATGTTTACCAACCCCTGTCGATAGTTTGTTGGTGAAGACATTATGATTGTAGCCCGGAGGTCCGGGGTTTGATCCCAACCGACCACCCTTTTTTCAATTTGGGTATAGAACCTTCTTGGCTAATCAGAGGTTGCCACGTGGTAGCCTATGATTGGTCCACATCATGATGATGCCACATCACCAACTAGCTCATATGCCACGTCAGGTGCTAGTTGTCTACCACATCGGATGCCACCTGTTTGCCTTGCCTCTGCCACGTGTCCACTTCTCAACCTACCACATATCTTGTATGACTGCCATGTGTAGCTTCATACGACTGCCACGTGTCCTCCTGGGGATTGCCACGTGTCACCTCTATCCTTCTTTTTTACCTGTTTGATAAAAACTTTAGAACGCGATATCGTTCTCATGCGAAGTCCATTTGAGCCTGTTCAAGCCACGTTAGAAATCTCTCATCGATCTTTTTATCATGGCGACCATTGCATCAAGTTTTGAGACCTTTGAATTTTGAGGTATTATGGATCCTCCTGGATCATCCACATGGAACTATCCACCTTGTATCATGGATATTATTATGTTTTAGGGGATTTTAGGAGGATATCAGTTAAATGAGGTGAAGCGCTTAGTTTGCCCATATAAATGGAGGAAACGCTCCCTCATTTGAGATCATTGCAACTTGTGGAGATTATTACTACTTGCCTCTTCTATTTTTTTTCTCTATTTCTATGGATGGCTAGCTCATGTGACTTCTTGGAGAGATGATCTTTGGATTCTTTTTTAAGTCTTGATGGATGATTTCATGGTTAGGGTTTCATGGATGATCATTGATTTACCTAGTAAGTGCACTTTCTAAGTCTTTGTGGATTTATTGATGAATGTATTAAGTGTGAACGTTCTTATCAAAGCGGTGATAATGCATTTCCCTTGTACTTTTCTTGAATAGATATTATCTTGTAAACCTAGGAAGGTTTGTAGTGGACTACCTTCCCTTGATATCATTTGTTTTAAAGCTTGTTAAAGGACATATAACTATTTCTAGGGTTTGTAGTGGACTACCATAGTTGTTTTCCTATAGGATATCCTTCTAAGGTTTGTAGTGGACTACCTTCGGGTTTATCCAAGATCCACCCTTGTTCTCATATTATGAAAAGTTACTAAAGGACATAAGATGACTTCCTATAGGGTTTGTAGTGGACTACCCTGGTTGCCTTTCTATAGGATAGATAGCTAGGGTTTGTAGTGGACTATTCTAGGGTTTTATCCTAGGTTCTTCTTCAACCTTTTTCTCCAAGAACGTTCATATTTTGGCTCCATATGCCCAAGAGGAATACATGACACTACTGTCAGCCCCTTGTAGCAAGCCTTTGAACCTAAATTTACCTTTTCCTTCATTGTTCTATGATTATATTAGGTTTGCAACAATTATACCTTGATTTTCAACCATAATTGTGCTTGATGTCTAGGGTTTGGTTGACATCTTTCATCTTAAAGTGCATCTTGTCATCATTTATTGCATTATCGATTTGATTTTTAGCTCTCTAGGGCTTGACAACTTGCATATTTCGGGGTTTTTATGTGCCATTTATATTTCAACAATTAATTGTTTTGTAAAACCCTAGTTTAACTTGTATTTTCCAGCCCTAGTTTATTGCATGTTTAACTTGTTTAGAGGGTCGATTTATTGTTGATGTTATAACTTGATATATTGCTAAAATCATCATCTTTTACACAAGTTTTGCAACAACCATAGCTTTATCTTGATTTGTAGTATTTGGGGTACCTTCTTGACCTATTTTAACTCACTAGATATCGTTTATTGTCTTAAATACTTCACATATACAAATGTGGAAATTGATTTATTACACCACCTTATACCTACCTTGAAACCTTTTGATCTAGTGGTGGTGTGTTTGAGTAACCAATATAGGAGGTCGTAGACTTGATCATATCTTGCTATATGATTCCTTGAGGTTGTTAGGGAAGCCTCCCTTGTGTTGGATTTCATCCTTCACTAAAACAAGGAGAGTGATTGCTAAGGTGACAATGATAACACTACCATGTTACACTTGTCTTAGCTCTTGTGAAAGGATTTGCACAAAAGTGCTAGATATTGTGATAACAAGTAGAATCGACCAAATAAAAAGTAATGGTAATGGATTCATTACAATTTTCTATCAAACATGTTAAGTGGGAAGTAGATCATTAAAACATGATGCACTTGAACATTCATAGATTATAGAACACACATTTACCTGTACCGTTAGTTGTACCAAGGTAATAACCCATAGTCCCTAAGTTCTACTGGAGAATCACCTACCATTATAGTCAAATAAATTTTAAATAGGCATTCCTCATGATTTTCTCATTTAGTAAAAGGAGCATGTGAGGGATGCAATAATTGGATCTTTGTAGCATTGTTTTTAGAGAAGTTTTATTTTTTCTTTACATGATAGAATTTTATACATTTCTTCAAGTTAAAAAAGTACATATAGGAGGAGCATCACACCATCACAATTTTGTTTTGCCTCATATTTTAGTCAAAATCGGGGACAAGTATGTGGTGATTTCATATTTTAGTCAAAATCGGGGACAAGTATGTCATGAATCCATCGTTGGATATGCAGAGAAATGAATTGTTCATCAAAAATTTTAACTTCTCCCAATTGACTTGGGCACCACTTTCTACATTAAACTAAACACAATAATCAACACCATTGCAATTGGCTCTCATGCCAACATATCTAACAGATGTGTATACTTGGATATCACATAAGATTTTCTACTTCTATAGCTCATATTTGCTTATTGATTTTTGAAGGGCTTCTCTATAAGGTGCCAATAAGTCCTCTCTAAGAACCATGAATTCGGTATCAAGGTAATTATATGCATTTGGATAAGGTTTGCTTACCTATGAATGTAATTATCGTTTGTTGCATTTTTAGATGATAAAAGTTCATTGGTAAAGGGATGATTTCGGTTTCTCTAAATCCTTTTCCTTGCAACAAAAAGATGAAAGCTCAACTCATACAATTGCCAATACATAAAACTAACTAAAAATGTGATAAAAAATACATACACAGGTGGCCACTTTTTTGCTCATCATCAATCTTTTAAACGCAACAATGTAATAGAAGTATAATATGTAGGAAGGAGTTGTTGTGATTATGAAGAGTGCAATCTAGCCTTTGTTGGAGGTTATTTCTTCCAAATGGAAATAAAATTAGAGTGGAAACAATCTAAAAAGGCTAAAGGTTTTGCAATGAAGTAAATCTACTTAGATTTTCAAATTGTACTAGACTAAGATTCAAAATTAATGTTTATTTGCTGAGAAGATCATTATGTGTTTGATTAATATTATTATCCTAAATTTTCAATAGTTCATAGGTACACAATGATTATTATAATTTAAAGTTCATGGGATGGGACATTATTCCCTTTGTTATAATATTGTCCCTCTTAATATCCATTTCAAGAGAATTATTTCAACGCATGCGTAAATTAAACTTGATATGATATAATTGTTTAAGCAAGTTAGATATATATATTATCATTTGAAATATGCATACCACATGAGTGGAAATACATCATTTGAAATTATACAAATGATACTTAAACTCTCACTCATGTCAACACACTTTTTTGTATCTTTGTGATTGTCATCTAATCACACATGTTATGTAACCACAAACCATCGAGATGTGTCACCCCCTAAAAATACGTGTCCCACCCTATCTGACATTAAGCCATCCCCCTCTAATCATTGGCCTCACACATCCTCTAGATGCATAATGTACATCACCTAGTTAACTTAGGTTAGGAATAAGCAATTCCAATGCATTTTAGGTTGTGTTCCGCGGACATATATGAGACGAGACACTAATACAACTTAGAATACATTGAAATGTACATATTTCCACATTGCTCTTATCTCTCGCAGAACATATCACTCATAATTAATATCCCAATACAAACCCTCCTCACCCAATTACATTAACAATAAATCCTTCAAATCCATACTCTCAACCTCCTTTTTGAAATGTCTGGCTTTATCCCACACTTACTCCAGCTATTGTGTACAATCCAAGATCTATCTTTCTATCTTCCAACAATCTAGGGTCCTCTTCTTCTTCTCCTTCTCATTCTATGCAATGCAAAATATTTACGAGGAGACACATTGTGGTTTATTCTCCCAACCTTGCTAACCTCTTTTTGGGTGTATTTTGAGCTGGCTCTATATTACTCTTCACTGATAGTTTTGCTAGAATATGTTCCACATAATATGGTAATTGGATGCCATAGTGTGAATTCCTTGTAGTGAAATACAATTCACACAAACTAACCTAACAAAACTAGTAGTTTGATGGTTCTTGGTAAGTGGGTTAGGGAGTTAGAGGATTAGTCTACACTTATGTTTTTGAGTTAGAGTGGTAGCCTCTATGTATCTACATATGTTGATGTTATGTGTGTGTATTTCCAATGGCCATGTTAAATTATGCTTATATTTTATTCCATGGCTTTCATGCACTTAACTTAGTAGTGTATCGTTGTAATGGATCTACAATTGCTATGGATTTCAATGCAAATTATTGAGGTGATGACACTAGACATAGATAAAGCAAGGGGGAACATCAAAGACAAGGGAAAATAATTGCAATAGACAAATGCATAAACAAGAAGCATAACTTATGTTTGTTATATAATATTGAAAAATATGTATTTATTTTATGAAAAAGTGCATTTAGAATTATAATCATTATTACAAAAAAAAAACTTGTAACACTTATACAAAGTAAAACAAAAAGAGAGAGACCATACTTAGATATATGGATTAGTGCTCAAATTTTATATCCAATTTGAAAGTTTTTACTTATTTTGAATGTTTTTACTTATTTCGAATGTTTTTTTACATATGGTTTTGAAGATGAATGTCAAAATTGACATGGAGTAAAATTGTCCACATGTAAATTTTATATGTTATAAAACTATCTACCCGTCATTTTCTCTTATAGTGGTACATATGAATTAACTCTTATATATATGTACGCATGTTTAATGCTTTCTCCTTCTTTGATGACTTTCTCCTCGTAACATGAACTCTTATTTAATATATATTGAATGAGAATTGTCTATTAGGAGAACGCTATAAATGAATGATAATACATTAACACCCACCCCTCCCACCACACAAACACATATAAATTCATTGGCAAAACATTATGTATTCATAACTTTTGTAATCATGAATTTTTTTAACCTAAAATTAATAGGCTATTAATTTATGTGAATGTAAATTGAAGGACAGTGAAAATATTGGAACATCAAGAATTTTTTTCTGATAGACAAGGGTGAATGTGAAATTTTAGCATTGATATGGATTACTTGCATTAGTTGCAGCGTGAAGAAAATTCTAGGGGTCTCAGTTAGTGTTGAAATTCGACATTCACCCTTACCCATTAAACAAAAGATTCATAATATTCCAATATTTTTACTATCCTTCAATGTATGTTCACATAAATTAATAACCCACCAACATTTTTTTTTATAGATCATGAATATTTTAAATAAGATATTAATCTTTAAAAGTGTAGTATCTACTCGGTTTTTTCTTATCTTGGGCTGGTAGTTGGTCAATCTTCACGAGGAGATCCACACATATTAAAGAAAGCAATATTTAACTTAGTAATAACACAAAATGAAAATAACATACTTTGGTTTAACCAAATTCCTTGTGAAATATTAGATTCACCTTACATTATCTAAGCCATAAGAAGTTGTAAGTTGTACAATGTTTTAATACTATCTTGATTAATAGATTTAATGTGCTAATAGACTTTGAATTTAACATTGTTCAAAGCTTAATTATGTGACATATACAATTTCAAAGAATCTTTCCTAAATAAATGTATGAAAGAAATTTCAAATTTTCAAAATTAATCTAGACATTTATAGAAAATGGAAATCATTTTCTTCTTTTTAACTTTGTACTACATAAACTCATCACATGCAACACATCAAATAAACTTATTATGGGTATTTTAATGGAGCAATAAAATACACCTTTAAAATTTAAACAATGTCATTTTTACCTATCCAAAATACTTAAATTTCAATGTCCTTCTTCTTACCATGAAATGTTTTGTGATATATATATATATATATATATATATATATATATATATATATATATTCATTTTTTATAATTTTATTCAACTTTTATTTAATATATATTAAAGAAGATTCCAAACCCAAAACAAAGAAAGCATGAAACATTTCCTAAAACAAAAAAAACATGAAACATTTAAAATTATATTATATCTGTAGATAGAAACATATTCTCAACCGATATTAAAGAAGATTCCAAATGACAAAGCCATAAAACAAAGAAAGCATGAAACATTTAAAATTTTATATTTATCTCTATATATTTTAATAAGTCATAAAACAAGGAAAGSAGGGAGAAAGTCATAAAAGAAGGAAATCATATATATATATATATATAAAAGAATTGGTTTGTAAGTTACCTTTACAAGGAGAAAATAAGAAAAGCATGGAGAAAGTCATAAAATAAGGAAATCATATATATATATATATATAAGAGTTGGTTTGTAAGTTATCTTTATAAGGAGAAAATAATGGCAGGGAGTTAGTTTTCTAACTCCTAAATTTATAAGTTGGCAATTTTACTTCACGTTAATGTTGATGGTTTCCTCCCCACAATCACATAAAAAAAACATTTTTTCAACATTGGTCTTATTGACAACGGATCTAAGCATGTTTTTTTTTTTTAAGTAAAAAAGGGGAGGATCTTGTTTATATTAGAGTTGCAGAATTACGAAGTCTATTTGTGATGCCAGCTATCCCGCCTGAACAGGAAACCGAGACAGCTGGGCATTCTATGCCACTTGTGTTCATGCAAACAAAATTATCAGAGTGCTGTCCTGCCTGAAGGAAACCAGGACGCCTTTCCATTAGGTTCAGTCTGTATTCTAATAACCTAATTACAACATGACTATAATCTAACTGGGCTAAAACCTTGTTCCGAAACAAAAAGAGATTGCGAATTGTGAACATCACTAAACCTTTTATCCAGCCGGCTCGTCCTCTTCCCCGTGCCTTCGCCATCCTGCGGGAAACACATAAGCTTGCGCGCACGTAGGGCACTGCCTTTTTGGGAGAGTACTGGAGTGTGCAACATACATCATGTCGAGTCGATGATCAATTTGAGCGATACGAAAAATCTGATCGTCCAGCATGCTCCGCATTTCAAAGATTAGTGCTAGGTACCTCGGGTTGGTAAAAGAATGTTGGTCCTGCCAATTGCCTTCAACAGAGGCCAAGGGAAATGGCCCTTGTGCTCCTTCACCTTCATTTGCTTCACTGGCTTGATGTACCTGTCGGTTGTTCGACTGAGTCACCTCCTCCGGAGATGCACCAGTGGGTGGGTTGTTTTGTTTTTTCCTTTTGCACAGGACGATACCTCTTCCTCAACATAATAGGTGGTGAATTCCTCTGCTGGGTGAGTTGCGCTGTAGCCACGCTATTTTCCCAGAGGCGAAATCTTGTTCTCAGTGCCAAAATCAGTGGGAGGATTCCAATTGTCTGGGACTGTGAAAAGAGGGTGCTCAGGATAGCTTTGCATGGTCTCGTCCAGGGTGACCTCTTCCACGTACGCCATTGGAGGCGTTCGAGGTCTCCCGGACTCCCTGTGTCTTTGCGAGGACGCCAAGGCCAACGCCTTCTCGAACTTCTTCTGCCTATACCTGCATGATTCAGCTAAGTACCAAGCTGCGCCCCTGCATGGCTTTCCTCGTGCCCTGGGCATGTTGAAGAACCTGGAGATGTCTGAAGTTCCCAGCGGATGAATAACCCTGCTCCAGAACTCCGGTGGCTTTGCGAAATTCGAATGCCTCTCATTGCTGTTGAGGCGGGTGATAAGGAGGAGGATGACGACGACTGCCATGGCCATTAAGGCTTGCCTCCTAGTGCTCTGGTGCGTTGTCCTATTCACTTGCGCGAAGGGCCTCGTCTCCTGGTTAATCCTGCACGAGCTCGTTCCCATTTAAATGTTGAGGGGATGGTCGCCGATGGGTTGTATTAATGGTGCAACCCGACGTTTGCCCGCGTGTCTCGGCTTTGCAACGTGGCACCCCATCCGGGGAACAGATCTAAGCATGTTAACTGTAGTATGATATATCTTATATTTCCCAGTGAAATTTATAATGTAATTGAATTCAATAAGCTACATTTTTCATGATACTTATTCATTCTATGGCGTGTGTATCAAAGTTTGAGCATAAAGTGCAAATATGAAGATGACCAAAGATGAAGTCTTAGCAAAATAAAGAAGATACACTCATTTATGACGATATGTAAATTACTAATAAATGATAGGTTTTGAAATTTCCTACAAATTTTCATAACAAAAATTTTGACATCAGAAAGGAGTGGTCAAAATAATACCATAAACATTGATATGAAATAAGTAGGGTTAACAAGTAAAGAGCATTGCAACATTTACAAAGTGATAAATAAATACTTTTGGAGACTATTAAACAAGAAGCTTCTATGTATACAATAATGATAATAATTTTTTATTTTTTATTATGAATTATCATTAATTTTTTTATATATTTTATTATGAATTATCATTAAATTTTCTAGGTAATTTCATTGAATTTTATAGGTTACTTCAATTAGTATAACCACCTACTATTATTTTTTGCTCTTCAATAAAATCATCAAATCCTCTATGTATACACTAAAGTTTCTAATTCTTTATTTTTTATATTTTATTATGAATTATTATTAAATTTTCTAGGTGATTTTATTAAATTTTATAGATTACTTCAATTAATACAACCATCTACTATTATTTTTCGCTAGTAATATTCAATTCGATAAACAACATTGAATGTTACAGCAGATAGATTACAAGTTGTCAGATTCGAAAACAATTCGAATCCAATGATCTATAATCCACCTACCTTGAATGATGCGTATATTGAGAGCCATTATTTTTTGTTCTTCAATAAAATCATTAATAAAGTTGGTGATAATAAATCACGAGGAATAAAGAAGCAGCCTACTATTTTTTTTGTTGTTCAATAAAATCATCAATAGAGTTGGTGATAATAGAAGCAGCGTGCCAAAACATATTATTTCTTCCGTAGGGGTAGTCCACGTTGTAAAAATCGTCACATAAACGTCGTAATTTCCAAACCACGGGACCCTCACAAAATCTGAGGCCCAGTCCCATATTACATCAAGTCTGCTCTATATTTGTGTTTGCTTTCAACTTTGTCTCTCCGTCCGGATGGCGTACAGGAGATGAGAACCCCCTGTAAAGCTAATGGCCCTCTGTATGGCTATGGCTTCCCCTGCATCGTTGAATTTGAAGAACCCCAATTTCCTCAGGCTCCGCACCACCAGCAAAACATGCTACCGAATGGCGAGCAAAAGGTTTACGGTTCGATTCTCAACGGAGACGCAGGAGAAGGAAACGAAGAAAAGCGAGGACGAACCGGCCGAGAAACGGTCCCTTGCGGTCGCGACCGGGGAATTCTTTCTCGGCATCGCTGCGCGGCTTTTAAAATATCGAGTTTTACGGGACGACGAACGAAGAACCTTTGAAGATGATCGGAAAGATAGGTTTTCTAGGGTCTTCTCTCCGAAAAATAATAAGGACGACGAAGATATAGCTTCGGTTACCAAGGACGAAATCGATCCTTCAGTATTATGGGAACAGAGGAGAAAGGACGTGGATGCCGAGAGAGAAAGGCGTACCATCACAAGCCCAGGTTTCAGCTTCTCGGCAGCCGGCTTGTTGTTTCCTTATCATCTCGGCGTCGCACAATGTCTTATCGAGAAAGGTTATATCACGGTAAGGCGTTTTTCTTTCTATATTTTATCCTGCAATTCCTTGTTTTATAAGCAGCTTCGGGTTATGGCTGTGGCTGTGCCAAGTGTGCCCTTCCCCATCCTGGGAGGGGAGTATAACCATGGAATGTAGCCGGTTTACAATACTCGAAATAATCCCTTCGGCTGAGACGCTGCTGATTAGTCGCCCAGAACTTGCACTTGAGCCCGACCTCATGAAACGGCTCGCTTGCAGGGGCGAGATAGCCCACATTTGGCGGAACGTGTCTATGAGGGATTTTAATGTTGGCAGGGTTATGAAACACCCCACTTCCGTGTAACGTTCAAGAAAATACTGTGTATTTTACCTATAATTTGGAAGTCTTCTAAACTGCAACTTTAAAAATCATGCCGACTTAATAAATTTATTTTAAAAGTTTATTCAAGATTACATAATCGACCTTAAAGGTCACAATGCAAGTTCAGGTTTTCAAATGATTCTGTTTCTTCTTGCTTTTTTTTATTTAAAACACCATGCAACGACCGATGAAAATAGTGTGTAATTTGCCTTACTATATCTATAATTCTAAAGCCATTTAAATTGCAAGACTAAAGATCATTCTGATTTAATAAATTTCTTTGTTTATTTAAATTTCAAAGTTAAAATAATCGACCTTAAAGGTCGCAATGCGGGTTTAGGTTTTCAAATGATTCTGTTTCTTCTTGTTTTACTTATTTAGTTCCTAATTTATTTATTTAGATTCATAAATTTTCCTGTCAAAGTTCACAATCCAAAATAATTCTTGACCTGAAATTGAATACTTGAAGCGTCTTTATTTTTAAAATAGTTTTTTTGGTTAAATACGAAGTCATGATAAGTTGAAAACCGCTCACAAGCTCTGCTCTAAGTCTGTTTATTTAGTTTTGTAAAAGTCTCGCTAGGTTTAATTCAGGTTTTGAAAGGTTTCGGTGGTTATTGCTGTTCTTGCTATCAGGGTCACTCATCTTACCAGTAATATGAAATACAAGAGCCTAAAGTTGAAGTTGGGACTCTTTATTTGCAATAAACAAATATTGAACTAAAAAATGAGGTTGAACTCATTGAAGTATGTTTTTTCCTTTCTATTCCCAGGAGAACACACCATTGGCTGGTTCATCTGCTGGTGCTATTGTCTGTGCTGTGATTGCATCTGGAGAAAGCATGAAAGAAGCTCTCAGGGTAACCAAAGAGCTTGCGGAAGATTGCAGATCAAATGGGACTGCCTTTAGACTTGGGGTAATTATTTTAATTTTCCTTGAATTTTACAAAGTCTGGTTTAGGGTTTAGGGGTAATTATACTCACATATTTTATGATAGGTACCAACGCTAAGTATACTTAAATTTGACCTGATTCCCAAATTCTTCCTTGCAATTGTTGTCTTTGTGGTGCTTTCCTAATCGCAAGCTTGTCAAAAATCAAAGTGGCATGTCCCTCGTTAAGGATTTCATTTCACCATAATATGACAACCTACATTCTTCTTAAATTAAATAAAAAGACAAAAAAAGTAAGAGYATTTGTAATAATTTTATCTTGGCAACAATTGTGAAACAAGGGTGATTTGGGCACCAAAATCTGTGACAATTCCAAAATTAGCTGGGGCAATGCAAGTCCCCCGATTGATGTGATAGCATCTTCCKTCACTGGTACTAACGTTTGATAGCATCTCCCTTCACTGAGACTAACATTTGCTTAGATATGCCTGCATGCATTGTGAGTCCCCTTCTTTTTGATGCCTTCTTAGTCATAATATTTYTAAAAATTCAAAAGATCATATTCCCTGTAGAGGATTGCATTCCACAGTAATATGCTATTACTATTTTTGCAGTGGACTTAATTTCATCTTTTTTATCAATATTAGTGATGATTCTGACATATTAGGTTAGATGGTTCTAGAATTTGTTTTGTACATGATCATTTGATTCAGCTGTTAAGCTAACAGTTTAGCTTAAAGACAATCGGAATAGCTCCAACCCCCACCCCCGCCACAAAAAAAAGAAAAAGAAAAATAAAGAAAAAAAACTGGAAAGTATGAATCGGCTATGATTGCATGCACCTTATTAATTATAGAGAACTTAAATAGCTTTGCAACTTGTAGGATTTTTCTCTTGAAACTTAAAGCAAGACATTATAGAGAAGCTTTTGGTGTTTTACATCTCATGTTTCATTTGTTTTCTTCTTATTTGCAGGCAGTCCTTCGGGGTGTCCTTGAAAAGTTCCTTCCAGATGATGTGCACATCAAAGCAAGTGGCAGAATTCGAGGTCAATCTAAAATCTTCTCATATCATGTAACCACAACTTTTTGTCATACAAGACTCAAGAGATGTTAATTCCATTGTACAAACATACATGCACTCAAGATAGCCTCATGAAGAAATCCTTTTTATTCCATTTATCTCCATTTAATACCATAAACCCTTTCATAGTTTGCTGCACTATTCCAGTGCTCATGCCCCATTTTCTAGTTGACAGTCCTGACTTTGTTTTCATGTCTTTGGAGACACTTCCATTGTCATTTCATTTTCAACGGCCATTATAAACACAAGTCTTCTCCCTTGTCCCCCAACTCCACCTTCATCTCCGAGACCCCCTAGACCCCCTAGACCCCATCCCTCTCATCCTTCAACCCTACTTGCATAGCGACATCCTCCCTCTACCCCATCTCCTTCTCCTAGGCATGTCAATGCTACACAAAATAGACAAAAACGTACACACAACAACAAACATAAGCTTACACACAACAATAAGCATAAATATCCGCACGACAACATGGAGGTGTGCAAGTTTTCAATCAACAATGGACACAGAGAAGGCATTTGTGCTGCCATATTGCCCAATGGACAAGGATGCGAAACTTGCCTCCCCTCTTTAGCAAATATCTCAACATGGGCAGTGCATCTTAGGGCCATCTCGACTTGATTGGAGAAATTGGAGTTCGAGAATTTCTTACTTCTATCAATAGTCCATGACCTCATAGATGTAATCGTGGAAGTCGTGTATGAAAACCTTCTTAAGTTGTTGGTCACAGAGATGAAGATTTAGGAAGACATTCACCTCAACTCCTTAAAGACACCACCTTACTACAATTGGAAATATTTGACCTAAAAAACTTGCATGAAGAGATGAGATTCCAATAGGGTTTGATTAAGCAGGAAACATAGTCTCGGGTTTAAGTGGTCTTGAAAGAGGGAGAGGGTTTCCTCACTTGCCAATGTGAAGGAAATAGTCTTGGCAAAAGTGATAGAGGAGTGTCTCAAATGAAACAAGGAGCTCAGCTTTAGGGTGCAAGGCCTCCCTCCGTTTCAACCCCTTTGGATCCCATGATTGTGAGCACCTCATTCTTTCACAATACCCTTGATATGTAGGATCTCAGCCTTTGGCATGCTTGGATTAGAGGGGTTGGCACCAACTTGACACTTTTCATTTGATTTAGGACTTTAGAGGACCATCTTAGAGTTCTTTGGAATAAGAGATGACTCCCCTACCTCCCACATAGGATCTTTCTTGATGCTAATCTCACTAGATCTTAGTTAGCTAAACTCAAACATTTTAGGGAACAAGCTATTCTTGTTGCGAAGGACCCCTAGTCTAACTCCAACGCTTGCCATCTCACTCCAATGTCATGCTTGTGCATGTCCCCTCATGCATGTGTCCAAATCCTTCCACTTGTCACTCTCAAAAGCTGCCAAATGTCATAATCTGGAACTGCCACATGTTAGCCTACATGGCAACCATACTTGCTAATAATAGCACTACTAAAAATATACATGCTAAAAATAGCAGCCCACCTAGAAAATATGAAAAGATGAAAATTTTTAGGAATTGCTAGGAGAACATTGCCAAATATTGCACGCCTAAAAATAGGCATTGCTAAAAATAGAAACTTCTCGCATGTCAATGAAATGAAGCTCATCGGATTTGATTTTTTGCAAGGAATCCGGATATGTTCTTAGAATCGTCATTTGAACCCTGGATAACAATGTCCCGCATGTTGCTCGGAAAAAGCTCATTAGCATCGTGAGATCACAAGGACTCTGAATATATATTCAATACTACCATGTAGACCTTTGAACTCTGCCTCCTTAAAAGTAGGAGAATTGCTAAAAATAGCAATCCTCTCCAAATTGATGTAAAAACGTGTATAATGTCATTGGAAACCAACTTTGAACCAGGACCATATCATTGAACCATCTTGCATCTGAACTCTGTGTGAACCAACCTCTCACTCATGAAAGCTATGTTTGGAATCAAACTCTGAACACTAGCCTGATGGAGTATGCTAGCTCTTAACCCTCCA
>JASDQU010012695.1:11320-23924 GCA_032191745.1 Picea mariana | reverse complement strand
CCAAGTCCCAAGTTTAGTTATTTACCAAGAAGTCCATTTCCTCTTTCATGCCTTTCTCCCACTTCTTTTTAGTGTCTACTTGCATTGCGTCTTCATCACTTTCTAGTTCACTAGAATCAATCAACAATAAATAATACAATGAAGGAGAGTATCATTCAGGGGGTCTACTTAACCTAGTAGATCTTATAACAACACTTGCAGGAGTTTGAGGTACCTGCTACTCCTGTTGTTGTACATTTTGATTTTCTGGTGCCTTTGGTGTTTCTTTTTCAGTGATCTCATCAAGCACTATGTATTATGGTTTTTCTTTTTCCTGTTTATTTCCTTACAACTAATCTTTGCACATGACCTTCTCATTGAATATGACATCTCTACTCCTAATGATTTTGTGATTTTCATAATCTCACAAGCAATAACCAATATCATTGACACCATATCCAATAAAGGTACACTTCTTGGATTTTGTTTCAAGTTTTGTTCTATTTTCTTTATCAATATCAACAAATGCTTCCAACCAAAAGTCTTCATAAATGAATAGTAATTTTCATTTTTACCTGTCCATGCCTCCTTTGGAATGTTGCCATCCAAAGAACTTGAAGGTCCTCTATTTATTAAGTAAACAACAATATTTACAACATCTGCCCAAAACTGTAAGGGCAACTCTGCATGCAATCTCATACTCCTTGCACGCTCCATGATTGTCCTGTTCATCCTTTTTGACACACCATTTTCTTGTGGTGTTCCTGGGACTATCTTCTCTTTACGAATCCCATGGTATGAACAATAATCATCAAACTCTTTGTTGCAATATTCACCTCCATTATCTGATCTGAGACACTTCAACATTTTTCCCGTGTCATTCTCAACCAAAGCTTTCCATTTCTTAAAAGTGTCAAAAACATCATATTTTTGTCGAATGCAATAAACCCAAGTTTTTCTATTTGCATCATCAATAAAAGTAACATAATAACGAAAGCCACCAAGAGATGATACCTGAGTTGGTTCCCATACATATGTATGCACAAGCTCTAATCTTTCACTCTTCTTATCCTTTCCGACTTTGATAAATCTGACTCTCTTCTGTTTTCCATAAACACAATGCTCACAGAAATCCAAATCAAATTGTTTAAGATCTGGCAACAAATTTATTTTGTGAAGTATTTGTATCCCTTTCTCAGTCATGTGTCCAAGCATACGATGTCACAGTGTTGTATCCACTCTTGTAGAAGCTAAAGAGATAGAAGAGTCAGTATTACCAGTACATAAATACAATGTACCTACCTTCTCTCATTTTGCTATCACATGTGATCCTTTGGTGACCTTCCACGCCTTATCTGTAAATGTAGATATACAATCTTCACTTGCCAACTGCCCTGTTGAAATTAAATTTTTTCTTAGATTTGGAACATGTCTTACCTCTTTCAACAACCATTGGTTTCCATTCTTTTTCTTTATTTGTACCTTTCCCATTCCAACAATTTTGCATGGTGCATCATCACCTAAATGAACCTGTCCAAAATCACCTTGAACATAATCTTGAAAATGTTTCCTATGGAGTGTAACATGAAATGAAGCCCCTGAATCTACTACCCAAGACTCAAAAATATTATCTACAGAAAGAATCAAAACATCTTGTAACACATCACCTGTTACATTTACTTCCCTATTTTTCTCCTGCTATCCATCTCTTTGTTCTTTGGAGCTCTACAGTCATTCTTCAGATGTCCTTTTTTCCCATAATTCCAGCACTCAATTTTTCCTAGTCTGGATTTGGATCCGCCCTTCCTAGAATTCTCACAGTTCCCTCAGCCCTTTCCTCTATTATTTTTTCTTCCCCTATTATCCATGGTCAATGCTGATGTCTCTCCTACTATCCATGGTCAACGCATTACCTGATGTCTCACCTGTGTTTTTCAGTCACATTTCCTCGCTAAGGATAACACCAACATCATCAAATTTCAAATTGTTTGAACCAGAGACAGAGTTATTTACATCGATGACCAAGCCATTCCAGCTTTCTAGCAATGAGCACATGATTACAAGAGCCCTAACCTCATCATCAAAGTCCAATTTTACAGAATTTAGTTGATTAGTAACTGTATTAAATTCATTTAAATGATCGGCAACAGACCTACCTTCTGACATCTTCATATTAAATAATCGTTTCATTAGAAATACCTTATTGGACGTTGAGCATTTTTTGGACAGTTTTAGTCAATGCATCCATTAGATCCTTCGTTGTCTTCTATTTTGAAATATTGAAAGCCACAAACACTGTCAGGCTTAGCCGTATCGTTCCTAGGATCTTTTTGTCAAAAACCTCTCATTCTTCGTCCTTCATGGCCGTCGACTTTTGTGCTATTCCACCCAATGGAAGGAATAGATCCTCTCGATATAAATAATCTTCCATTTGCATCTTCCATGGCTAGTAGTTTTGATCGTTAAATTTCTCGACCTTAAACTTTTCATTTTCTGCTATTGCTCCCACTCGAACCAGGAACCCTCTTTTCCTGCGAGTTACCTTTCGCTCTGATATCAGTGGTTAGAAAAAACAAGATCGCAGAGCAATAAAATAAAACAAATGTGGAAATAAAACACAAAAGATACACAATACAATAGAGACACAAATATACGTGGTTCACCTAGTGTGGGATACGTCCACCAGAGAAATTGTCAGGTTCTTCCTTTATTATTATCCAACAAATGAAGGGATACATATTACAACCTACAACAAACTCACTATAACTTCCTCTTCTTTCTCTCATAGTCTCCTCTCTCAGAATACAATATTCACAAATATACTCAGCGGCAATACAATTCTCTCATGAAAAGAGGGTTGTCTTCTAGAGAAAAAAATCCTAACATAACTTCTACTAGATCTGCGACCTTATAATGAAAGGTCTAGATTAACAACGAAATTACAATATTTTACAAGGCNTTTGCAAACGAGATCCAAACATGGTTGAAACAAACCTTTGGATCAGGAAGATAATCAGGCTCCACAACCAATAAAAGTGATTAATCATCACTTCGTTGATGACTTCCTACTTTCAAGGTCTTGTTGAAAAAGCTATGCATTGTTTGCAAGTTTTTTGTGTTGCATTTGTTATGACCCTCCCTAGTTAATGTAATAAAAACCTAAGGGTCCATTGGAGTTAAGCTTAGTGGATGTATAGTGTCCAACTAATGTAAAATGTCTTAGTCATTAATAAAGGGATACTATGTTAGTTATTAAATAAGGCCCACTATGTTATTCATCAAAGGTCCACTAGTGGTGGATTAGGGTCAGTGTAGCTAACCTAACTATAAATTAGGATTCATGGAATGTTTATTTGAAGTTGCCCACTTGAAGTGCTTAGGAGAATGCCACTTCTTTGGAATAGGGTGGATCAAACAGTCTTTTTTATTTTACTGCATCATCTTAGTGAGCTTCATGACATAATTTGCAGCATAGAAGGATGTAAGAACATAACAAGTGGTACTTCATAACAAGTGGGCCTTGTGTTGCAACATTTGTTGGTACTTCATCCAATCATAGTGCAATCCAGGATATAAGTAGCACCATAGTCATTTCGTTTGATTCATTATTTTTCCAATTTCCTATGTTCTTTCCGTCTTTTCGTTTCTCTCCCATTACTACTTGTGATCATATTCTTCTCCTGTCACTTTCATAGTTTCTAGAATTTATGTTTCCTAGTGTGTTATAACCCCCAAAATAATCCCTATGTGTTCTTTTAGCTGTAGATTTTCTTTTTTCCCATCAATGTTATGCCTCTACTATTTCTATGTTAGTTCAAGCTATATTTCTGTCAAAATAAAAGAAAAAGGGCAAACCCTCGATAAGCCATCCATTTTTATTTCCACCTCACTACAGGTTTTTAGTTGTTGGAAAAGTTATTGACAACACAAAAGACAATAATTGTTTTTATTCACCACAAATGGACTTTTCGGATACTATGTGTATGGCTAGAAGCAGTAATAGAATTCCTGTCAAGCCTTTTTCAGGCCCTTGCATCATTATATTTTATTCTACACCCATAAATAATAACTGAGAGGCATTTTTACTGAAAACTTATGACTGAATCCACAAAACAAAGGCATATGCACCATTCATTTGGCAGCTTCTAAAAGCATATTTTTTTATCTGTATTGGTAGGTTTACGGTGAGAGCAGAAGAGTTGATTCGCATCTGTTGTGCATTGCTCTTCTTTAGACCTCTTTTTTTTCCATCCCAGGCCCTCTTGTCCCATGTTGAAGCAATAACAACTCAACCATTTGTCTTAGCCAGGGCTCACTGTGTTTTGAATAGTTCTATCCATGCATGTTAGAAGATTGTAGAAAGCAGAGTTAGTTTGAGCATCCTTCCTTACTGTACACAAGGTTTCCATCTTGCGAGAGTGGAGATTCCCCCCTGTAAGATTGCCACAACTTCTTCATGGGAACCTTCTTCTTGCTCTATGGGAGACATTCCAAGGAAAATCATCAGTCGTAAATGTTTGCTCTCTCTCTCTCTCTCTCTCTCTCAGATTTTTTATGCCCTGATTTTTGCACATTTATCTGGGCAGTTTATTTGGGAAAAGTTGACTTGTGTGTGGCCACTTGGGGTTGACAGATTTGCTTCCATGATTATGGGGCAAAAACAGAGAACACGGGGTAAAAAGGTTCCTCATGGAAAAACTGTGAATTTTATTTGAATCCATAAAGCTGAGTTCTATTGAGGGTTAAATTTAGTTGACAACTGTGAAGCATTTTAGCTTCAATATGTTGTGCATGTTAAAATTTTGAGGAAACTTAGTATGTTGGCAACATGTCAGTTCCAGTGAGAGGATTTGTTGTTGATGGTACCTCTATTCAACCCATTGAGCATCCACATTTTATGGGTGGAGATTTTATTGTGAAGAGGTCTTAATATTGCTTCGAAGTGCTCCAATAAGTTGTCTTAAGCGCACACTTATCCATCTTATGATCATGGGATCTCAGTGTTGCTGGTGGAGAAAAGCTTGAACCCAGGTACATCTTTCTTGCACGAGAGAGACTGATTATTGCAAGTTCCTTGTTAGATTTTGTAAAAGGGCTTTAGTTGCAAGTCATACCTTAAAGGTCTATGGGAATATTATTTTGATTAGATTAGGTTTCATCAAGCAGCTACATATTTCAATAGTATTTGCTACATTGTCTTTTTTGCTAGGGGGCTTTGGTCATTATCTAGGTGGTTCCAACCATATTTCTATTAAGTGGTGAATTGGTCACATCATTAAAAAATATTAGTGGCATAGAAGATCTTATATTAAGAAGGTTGTATCCATACCCATTATCTCTATCAATAAATTACAAGATCTTATATTAAGAAGGTTGTTAGGCACCCAATAACCTAATGTTTGCAAAATGGATATCTTAGCCTTCCTAATTGAGGAATATAACCTTCTCAATAGTGTTTCCTTGCATATGCTATGGGTTATGAAGAATAGACCAAGAAGGGGTTACTTGAATTATAAGAAATTTCTAAAGAAACTAGGATCATTCAAAACTTGAACTTGTAGTAGTGTTATAAGGGCTAGACTACTCTTTCGACTAGACCCGACAGTCGACTATCGAAGTCAGAAGTATAGGTCGATTGAGGTCTTTGTTAATCAACCGACCCATGCAGTTAAGTAGTTACAACTGCCTGGTAATTGAATATATAGGTATAAATAGACAAGCTTGTATGAGGAAATATAGCTCTATCCAGGATATTATATCTATTGTGTTGTATTGATATATCATATAGTAAACTGTTGTTCTTTGGGCTTCCACTACCTGTGTATGTCTTTATTTATATCTACGTGCATGTACTCCATGCTTGCTTATGTATTGAACCACTAGTAACACTCCCCTACTTTTCCCTAGATTACAACATTGGTTCTGTTGCCGCTAGTACACCACCACAAAATAGTCACTAGGATTACATAACAGAACAAGCTATTGAGGATTGAACATCCCTTGATACAATAAAAGACAAATTCTACACGGAGCTACACGATGGATTCATGTGCACAATCCCCAAACTGCTTCACAATTTTTTCTTCGACAAGGCGTAGGCGACATTATCGAATTTCGACCTCGACTTGGTACACCACCACAAAATAGTCACTAGGAAGAGAGAAATGAAAAGTGGGCCGAATTTCTAGAAGTAAGGTGCAAAGATACAAAACAAGCATGGGACTACTTCTTGAGCAAATAAACATGGCCATCTTCACCAACTCCGAGTAAGTCGGGGCGACGTTCGGAGGTCGACTAATCCGTGAGATGCCATAAGAAAAGAACATACCAACGTTCGATCGACTGAAGCATAAATATTTTCGAGAGGGAAACAATTTTACAAACAAATATCCAACATCCAAAAATTGGAGCGTGACAAGAGACAAAAGAAAAGAGAGGAGACTCGCAACCTGTGGACTAGCCGAAAATTGAATAGAGAAATGGTCGGAGGAGATCGGCCTAAAAGTGCACGTGAGCAGTCTGATTCTGAAAGAAATCAACCAGAGCTGGCAATAACAACAACCGCGACGATCCCCGACAGAAGTAACGAAGCATAGTTGATAGAGGCTAGCATGGGCGCCTAACAACTGGAAAACCAAGCCGAAAGCATGGATTACGAAGAGTCGGGACCAACGATACACTCTCCTCTCGTTCAAGCAAAAAACACTCGAATTAGAGAGTTCCTTCAACAAAGACTTTATATCGACGAACAATCTGCAAGATTTTCTTAACCATTACCCACCTCATAACTCACTTGTTAATTAAAACCCCCGTGGGATTTGCACCCCCACTCCATGGAAATAATGGAAACTCACTTAGGATGAGTCATGGGCCCCTCCTTGATGAGGTGCGCCCTCCTACACCTTCCACGTCACCTTTGAGAGTGTGGCCAACACACTCCCACCACACTCACACTAAAGCTCATGCTTTCCTCTTGGGATTTGCGCCCCCACTCCCTGGCAATAAAGTAGAAACATCAAACATGAAGGGAAAGTCGCTTTTAAAGCAAGGCAAGGGATTTTCTCTTGGCCAATACACCCTTCTTGCATTGCCACTTCACCCTCCACTCTTTCCCACTTGCCATTCTCTACAAAACCTAAAAGCTAATGCGCTTTCCTTGACTAGAGTTCTCCTTGGTTGGATTTTTGACATTTGTCAAAGATCTAAGAGGGGTCTCTTTGGCCTCTCATGCTATATAAAAGACCCCTCCCGCATTCATTCATCACCATTCTTCTGAGTATTGTTATGCTACCAAATTCTTGTCATCTCTCTCTCTCATTGTCACTTTGCTTCACCCATTTGTTCTTGAAGAGCTTGATGCAACTTTGTTGCTACAACCTCTTCCATTGGTAATAAAGGAATAGCTTTAGATGAATCGTGGATCTCAAAGACTTGTCTGGAGGCTCCATTTGTTTATGAGGTGAAATTGTTATTATTTTGGATATTTTGTAGACATTGAATATATGCTTAAGTAAATTTTATTTACTTGGCTAAGTCTAGCAATAGATGTTTTGCATGTATCTATAATATAAACTATGTTGTGTTGTTGATGCATGCTATACATTATATGTTCCCTTTCTCACATTGTGTTCAAGATTTGCAGGTCATCTCAGGAGGGTTGTTGGGATAGATTCAAGCAAGGATCTACCCTCATCACTCACTGAAACTCCATAAAATTTTCAGTTTACCTTCCTGCTTCTATTCACATTCTGATTTTGGTATCTAACTCATTAGGATAGTTCAATATAATCAATTATATTTCTGGTTTTTATATTTAGGAAATTTCTATTGCAAAACAGAAAATTTCTTAACTTTTGTTGAGTGTGTTGCAGCAAAATTAACTTGCTGATTTTTGCATGTTCTCACCAGGTTAAGGGTGCATGTTGTCCGTTTTCATCCACAACACACCTTCAAGAAACTCCTTTGAAAGTGATAACTCTATCCTCTCTTTCTTTTCTATCTAAAGCATTGTAAGCAAGCCCAAAGGAGGGTACTCAAGTGGCTTGCATTCTTTCATTTCAGTTTTTGTTTTCCAAGCTTTAGTTTAGTCTATTTTCTGTCTTTTACTTCATAGCTTAGCTAGCTTAGTTGTGATATCTCAATTCATTCTAATGGTTAAAATTATCTAGAGTAGATCACACCTAACATATGCTAGCTTAGAGCCCGTGGAGGCTTAGATTAAATCTTTGCTTTTTCGTTGCATGCAAGTCATTTATTTCTTAAGTATTTATCTTTCACACATGCATGCAAACATGGGTAACTTAATGGTTTAAATAATCGTCATTTTCAATTCTGCGAGTTATTTCGAGTTCCTTACATTTCACATTTAAGAGCTTCAATCTTCATAACTTGCAATTTCAGTTTTTTGACACTTTTTTAGCAAGCATTGAGCACTCAAACACCGACACTTTTGAGCAAGGTCTGAGCACTCAAACACTTCAATACTTAGCTCATAGGTTTAATAATTTATTAGACTTAATAGGGCACCTTTACAAACCATCTTCGCCATTTAAAACGGGGTCGAAGGAAGCAACAGAAAGGTGCTAGGCCGGGGGCGGTCTTGTGGCGCGCGACGTCCTTTTCCGGGAGTACTCTTATCTTAGGAGTGACCTATGGAGCTAGGGCAGGCCTCGTTGCCTTACTTCTTGAGCACCCAACAGTTAATTGGGGGAGGAAAATATTGGGTTTACACTTAGATAGGATTTCATCTCACTTACCCATCTTAATCAATCATTGGTCTACAGCTTATCGGCAATTTATATTTACACTTGCAAGCACATTAATCTCATTCTACATTTATATGCAAGTCATTTTATGCGTTGTGGATTAATCGTCTAAGTGATTATATCTTTATTTCGTAACACTTCACTTTTCAAGCATTTCATTCATATTGTTATTCCTATAATTTCTGGTGTGATCCCTCAAGAAGTTGTGCATCCCCCTGAAGGCACTCTCTTGATTGGATCTTGAGTGATATTCATCTTTGTGCCATTGATAAGCAGTCCAATAGAGTAAGATCTATTGTGAGCATGCTTGGCTTGTTGTGTTGATGGTGGTATCATCTCAAGTATCTTTATTTCTTGCACATACACGCAACTTGTTAGTATCTGTGTATCATCTTGTATTCATTGTATTTAGTTTAGTTTAAATCTGCATATCTTAAATATTCTTTCTATATCTTTGTATCTAGCTTGTACTTAGTATTGTTGTAATATTGTAATCTTTGTAAATCTATTGTAATTAATCTCCCCTTAATCTAGTTGACCCCTTTCCCAGTCTTAGGCACTAGTCTTGGTTGTCCTAGGAAAAGGTTTTGACTGTCATCCTATACCGCTGCATCTTGCATTGCTGCTTAACATCATAGGCTAGATTTCCCCCTGACCATTTAACTAATTGACACCAACTCCTAGAACCTTAAATTCTAAATCTCATCTAGTAACTAGGGCTAACAGGTGTAAGACTGTGGCATAAAACTTAGAGAACGTGTGACCCACCATGATAGTCCGGTAATTATTTGGATCAGAATTGCTCCCTGATTTATGGATTGGATGTATAATGTATTGTGTTCAGGAGAGGGGGAATCCTAAGCATACCACCTGGTTAAATAAATTAGCAATATAATACTCAAGAATTCGGATGCCCTGCTTAAGGAACTCGAGTTGAATCCCTTCCTCATCTGCTTCTTTGTTAGTACTCATAGCTCTGGCTACTCTCCTAATATCCCGCTCAGAAAAGAGGTGGCAGGAGGAGGGGGAGGAAGAGATGCAGGTGGGAGGTTGTCTGGGGATATCATAAAGGGAGTTGGTATGGGAGAACATTACTTGGGGGTCAAGGTCAGGTGGGGCGGCTTGGTTTCTGGGAAAAAGGGCAGGCTAGAAGAGTTTTGAGGAGTGTTGGAGGGCCTCACAGAGTTCCCGTCTCTCCATGCTTAGTACTCTGAATGAATTCTGAAAGACCATGTGCCATCCCGAGTCGACCTGAGATTGAGTCATACAGCCTCATAATGGCCACTAAAAGGGTCTTAGATATACCAATGTCACAAAGACTCTGAAATAATGTCTCCCTCGGAATTGTGTCCAACACTTTCTAGAAGTCTACAAAGCAAGTATAAACCTTCGAAGAGCTATGACCGGCCTCCTCAATAATGGTTCGGAGTGTGAAGATGTGATCAATCCTCTGGTAGTCTGGGTGAAAACCAACTTGCCCTCTAGCCCAAAGATGACATATCTCCATCTCTTCAGAGAGCCACTGGTGTAAAACTGTGGCATAAAGCTTGGAGAATGTGTGACCCACCATGATAGTACAATAATTATTTGGATCGGAACTGCTCCTTGATTTATGGATTGGATGTATAATGTGTCGTGTCCAGGAGGGGGGGAATCGAAAGCATACCACCTGGTTAAATAAATCAGCAATATAAGACTCAAGAGACCGGACACCCTGCTTAAGGAACTCGGCCTGAAGCTCTTCCTCATCTGTTGCTATGTTGATACTCATAGCTCTGGCTACTCTCCTAATATCCCGCTCAGAAAAGAGGTGGAAGGAGAAGGGGGAGGAAGAGATGTGGGTGGGAGGTTGTCCGGGGATATCATAGAGGGAGATGGTATGGGAGAACATGGCATAGGGGTCAAGGTTAGGTGGGGCAGCTTGGTTTCTGGGAAAAAGGGCACGCCAGAAGGCTTTTGAGGAGTGGCGGAGGGCCTCACAGAGTTCTCGTCTCTGCATGCTTAGTTAGGAGGTTGTTATCCTATGTGGCATCATGACTTACCCATTGGGTGCACAAAATGGGGAAGTTGGTTTCTTTATTAGGAGAGGTACCTATGTAGGAGGATGAACGTTGGGCACTTGGAGCAGGGCACTTAGCCCTAAGAGGGTGGGACCATGTGACATATACCTCAGAGGTTGGATACTTGACTTGAGGAAGCTTGGGTTGAGGAACACACTTCTGGATGTTGGTTGTGGACCTGGACACGTATGTTGAGGAAAGCATTGGAACAAATAACTACGTTGGCACAGATGTTGAGGAGCGTTGGGTGCAAGAGGTAATGTGGCACACAGATAGAGGAGGAACACCTGGAGTATGAACCACCATGTATGGAGCTTTGGGCTAACAACTTGTTTGATAGCACACAATCTTGGAGGATGGGTGTTGGGCCTAAGGGTCAACATGCTTGGAGGGCACACCACCTTGAGGTTTGGTAAGAAATATTTACTGGAATCAGCCTGTTCATCTTCAGAAAATTGGCTGTCAAGGGAGTCCTCATTTGAAGATGGAGAATGGGTGTTCCTGTAGGAGATTATCATCCTTGATTTCTCTCCATATCCCTGTACCATCAAACAGCTTTAGTCCTTCCTTCGACAAGGAATCTGCTTCTCCATTAAATTCTCTGCAGACATGTTCAAAGAATGGTGAGTTAAAAACAGTTAAGGAACTTTTAATTTCATCAAATACTGGACTCAGAACCAATGTTTTCAATCTTCGCTTGACATTCATCCCCTTGATTACTATCAACGAGCCACCAAACACCTTGTATTTTTCAGATGTCATTGTGGGCTGCCAGTATTGTAGTGGCATGTTTCATCTCCGAGTATCTTCAGGCGATTAATAATTATCCTTCTTATTGTCCTAAAATAATATTCATGCCACAAAAAACTAATGTTTGCTAATTCTTATCCGACTTATCCTTATTTTTCCCGGAAAATAAATCAGATATTTCATTCTAGTTGAAAGAAAGATGCATTCTGTACATGCTTACAGCATTATGAAAGAGTCATCATCAGATTTTTCTCTTCCAAAAATAAAAAATAAAATCAAACCTAGGCCTACGTGGCTGTCATATACTTTCAACAACATTATGCTTTGACAAAAATTGCTCCCCAAGGGATATATGCTAATAAACTGTTAAAAAAATTTCAAAAAATAAGAGAAAATATACATTCTTCAGTAAGACTGTAAAAACAGAGAAATGTATTATAGTGGCCTGTATCATCTCTAAATATCATAAATCTTTTCTGGAATCAGCCTGTTAATATTCAGAAATCTGGCTGTCAAGGAAGTCCTCATTTGAGGATGGAGAATGGGTGTATCCATGCATGTTAGAGTATTGTAGAAATCATTGTTTCTTCTTTTACGAAGCAGAGAAAATCTGAGCATCCTTCCATATTGTCTACATGGGTTCCATCTTGTGAGAGTGGACATTTCCCTCCCCCTGTAAGATTGCCACAGTGTCTTCAGGGGAATATTCTTGCTCGACGGTAGACGTTCCAAGAAAATCGTCACTGGTAAATGTTTGCTCTCTCTCTCTCTCTCTCGTTCAGAATTTTTTTATGCCCTGATTTTTATACATTTATCTGTGAAATTTATTTGGGAAAATTTGACTTGTGTGTGTCCATTGGGAGTCAACAAATTTGCTTTTGTGATTATGGGGCAAAAACAGAGAACACAGGGTAACAAGCGTCCCTATGGAAAAGCTTCAAATTTTATTTGAATTCATAAAGCTGAGTTCTATTGAGGGTTAAACCTAGTTTGCAACTGTGAAGCATTTTAGCTTGAGTATGATGTGCATGTTAAAATTATGAGGAAACT
>JASDQU010012694.1:86989-97962 GCA_032191745.1 Picea mariana | reverse complement strand
TTTGGTTATGATTATGATATCATTTACAAGAAGGTAAAAGACAATGTAGTGGCGGATGCATTGTCTCGAAAATATGAAGAAGAAGGATCCCTTTTTTCTCTTTCCTTCATTGTACCCGATTAGCTCCAAGTTGTGTGACAGGAATGGTTTCAAGACCCCAAAAGTTCACATCTGATCCAGTAATTGCAAAGCAAGGCTTCGTCTCCCCCAAGGTACTCTTGGCTACAGGATGAGCTTCGATACAAAGGTCATTTTTATTTAAGTAAACAATCAAAGCTTAAATCCACGGTACTTTCTGAGCTTCATGCTACACCCACAACGGGGCACTCCAGGTTCACCAAAACATATGACAGAGTCAAACGTTCTTTTTTTGGGGATGGTATGAAACAGGACATCCATAATTTTGTAGTNATGGACTTTATTACCGGCTTACCCAAATCAAGGAATAAATTAGTCATAATGGTGGTTGTGTATCACCTTTCCAAGTATTCTCATTTTTGTGCTCTTCAAAACCCATTTACTGCATCCACGGTGGCTCAACTTTTCATGGACGAGGTCTCCAAGCTTCATGGAATGCCACACTCTATTGTTTCTGATCGTGACCCAACATTCACAAGAAATTTTTGGCAATAACTATTTAAGCTCTAGGGCACCTAATTGCATCTTAGCACAACTTATCATCCCTAGACTGATGGTCAAACAAAAGTTGTCAACAAGTGTTTGGAAACATATCTGAGGTGTTTTTCTTCTGAAAAACAACATCAGTGGATTCAATAGTACCCCTAGCCGAATGGTGGTACAACACTTCCTACCATACAACTACTCGCATGACTCCTTTTGAAGCAATATATGGATAGAAGCCACTTTCAGTTCTCTCATACTTACCGGGCACCTCGAAGGTCTAGGTAGTTGACCAAACACTTACAGTTCGAGAGGATATTCTTTGTACCCTTAAAGAGAACTTGGTCATTGCACAAAATTGCATGAAGCAACAAGCAGATCAAGGTTTCTCTGAACATCAATTTGCAGAAGGGTATCAGGTGTTTTTGCGATTGCAACCATACAAGCAAACTTCCCTCAAGGCTGATCATTGTCAGAAGCTAGCACCCAAATTTTATGGTCCTTATATAGTTCTCAAACGTGTAGGACAAGTCGCATATTAGTTAGCTCTGCCCAGTCAATCGAAGCTACATCCATTTTTCCATGTTTCATGCTTAAAGAAGGTGATTGGAACTCGGTGCCAAATTCAAACCAACCTTCCTGAGTTAGCTAAAGAAGGATTCATTTGGCTACATCCAGAAGCATTTTTGGACCAACGTGAGCATCACCTATGTTAGTGAACCATCAAGGAAGTGCTAGTCTAGTGGAAAGATACGAATCCAGCAGATGCCACTTGGGAACCAGCTACCATTCTGCAGTAGTTTCCTCATCTCAAGCCTTGAGGACAAGGCTGTTTTTAAGGGGGTAGACATGTTAGGGTCCTAACCCGTAGATAAGTATATTAATATATTCGGATGTAATAAAGGTCAATATTAATAAGGCCTTTCAATTAAATAGAATAAGGCGGATGTAAGAAGACCTAATAGAAGCTTCCTCTTCTAGAAGGATCTTCCTCTAGATGCTTCTCTTGATGGACATTTTGTATAAATAAGGGTTGAGGGTATGAAAACCCTAGCTTGGAGATTATTGTAACAGAGCACTGCTCGATTGGAGGTTGCCCCCTCGAACAGGCCTGTGAACATTTCTTTCTGAATCAAAGTGTTATTTCTATTGTTGTTATTATATCATTTATGTCTTATTGTGGAGATTATGCTGGATGTTTTACTATTATTCTGCCATTTCTAGCATTTTATTTTTGTTTTGCATATTTTATTTATCTGGTATCTTACAACAGAAGACAAAAGAAGATCTCAACTATTGGATCTAAGCGCAGAGAACCAAAAACCGTTGGATCCGGACGGAAGTGCATGAGCCTTAACGATGTGTACATGCAGGAGGGTGGAATTTCTAAAAGTCCTGAATTCATTTGGGACCATCCATAATTTGGTAGCATGCATGGCGGAAATCCATCAATTTTAGGTGGAAACGCTCTAGGAGGAACGAGCACAAAAAAGTTTGAAATTTTTTAAGCCAGAAGAGCCGAATATCTAGAGGGAATCTGCAACTTCAGATTCATAAGAAAATGTTTCGATGAATCGTAATATCAATTGAAAGATGAGGGATGGAATGTTGAAACATCCTAACCCAAAATAGTCGAAGATTCGAGGGTCATTGATCTACGAGGGGNATATCCAGAAAGGGCACGTGGAGAAAGATGGTGAAATCCAGGTGAAATCACTCCAGGAGAATGCGAAGGAGAAGGGTTTGAAATTGTCGAAGCCCGAATAGTCGAAGTGGATGATATCCATTGATCTGGGTTGGACAGGTGTCACCATATCATGGACTTTGGATGATCTTACTCTAGGTTTTTTGTGAAGCAGTGTTTCAGAATATCCCGAAGCACTGAAGGCCGAAGTGTTTAAGGGATGTTGATCCCAAAGGGAGCATGTGGATCGTTGATCTGTGAAGGGATGCGTGGAGGATAGAGACTCACTCTATTGGATAACTGTTGGATCAGGGAAGACATGTGTTAGAATATATAACACTCTAGAAGGATTCGCTCCAAATATTTGCATTCGTTGAAATTTGAGAACGCTGAAGGCCGAAGTCCTAGAAATGACGAGAGCCATCGATGTGGAGGTGGACACATGGTGCCGGATCTAGATCTCTGGAGGAAAGTGGAGGAGGAAAAGGTCCAAACACCTGGAGAATATATTGATCATTGATCGAGGAGGGAGAAAAAAGGACTGTCGATATGGTTGAGGAATCAAAATTCCCAAAGAGAGAGTAGAGCCATTTATTGAAGAGGACGCGTGGCAGACGATCTTCCATTTCAGAGAAATCTCTCTGGAAGGAACGAGAATTTGAGAATTGAAAGTTCTTAAGGCTGAATTCATGGAGGAAATCCTAGCCCTAGATAAAGGGGGATAGGTGTCGATGGATATTCTACTCTGGAATATTGTCACACAAGGAAAATCAAAGGTTGAGAGTTGAAACTGTCGAAGGCCGGAAAGCAGGAATTAGCCACAATCATTGATTTAGAAGGGAGATATGCGTCAACAGATTGTGGAGATATGGGATCGTGCATGGAAGGAGGAAAAATAAGGAAGAAAAGGGGATTTGATATCTGACGTTGATCATGGATCATCATCAAGAGCAAGAGATCGACGGATGGGAAGGATTGCAGGGCCAAGACATGCTCAGACGTTAATTCTCCTTGAGAAGGCCACAATTTCAACCGTGGTTTTAACAAAGGGATATGTGGCAGCTGGAAGGGAATTGCGTGGTGAAAATAAGGTTGGTCTAAAACCACTCTTTCCTACGCTCGCAATCGTGCGTTTATGCAAGGACACAACCCAGGACATATGAAGAAGCGGCTAACTGCAAATGGATATAGCACTTGAACCTTAGTGTTCTGGAAGCGTGGAGGAATAGCTTGTAGGTCGGACAAAACCTACACAGAGAAGGAAAAGGGGCCTATGTATAATTGATTTGGGTTCAATTAGGATCCTGAAGAGTCAATTCGACTCACAAATTAGAAATATCCTAGATCAGGAGGTTGTAGAACCCCAAGATGGGAGGCGGCTTGCATCATACATCAAAAGATAAGATGGCAGAATGGGGAAGTTTGACTCTCATGTGGACAAAAAACTACTTTTTGGTTACTCAAGTATAAGGAAGGCAAACAAGTGTTATAATATGAGATTAAAAAAAGTTGTGGATATCGTCAATGTAACAATTGATGGAACAGGTGGACGAGAATCAAAGGAATAAGAAAATGAACCAGTGGAACAACTTTATGAAGAAGAATCAAAAGATGAAGAAGAAGTATAAGAGGAAGATGAAGATGATCAAATAGAATTAGAAGAGCAAGTTCAACAAGTTCCTCCAAAGACACCTAGAAAACGAGTACAAAAGAATCATCCTTCGGATCATATTATCATAAACAAGGATGCAAGAGTTGAGACTAGAATAAGAATATGTTCACAAAAACAAATGCACCTAGCACTCTTAGCTACGATTGAAACAAACATTTTTTAAGTGGCTAGCAAGGATGAATTCTGGAATAAGGCCATGACTAAAGAATTGAATCAAATAGAGAAGAATGGCACTTGGGAATTGGTTCCAAGACCAAGGAATAAGATTGTGATTGGCACAAAGTGGGTTTTCATAAATAAATTGAAGGAAGATTGACATCTTACAAGGAACAAAGCTAGATTGGTATGTAAAGGATACGCACAGGTTGAAGGAATTGAATTTGAAGAGACATTTGCTATAGTTGCCAGAATGGAAGAAATCTGATTTCTCTTAGCTTATGCATGCTCCAAGAATATTAAAGTGTATCAGATGGATGTGAAATCATATTTTCTGAATGAGGAACTTGAAGAAGAAGCCTACATTGAACAACCAGAATGATTTCAGTTGTCATAGACGTAGATTATGTGTGCAAATTGAATAATTGTATTGTATAAAACAGGATCCTAGACCATGGTTCTCTAGACTAGATAAATATTTACAACATGAAGGGTTCATAAAATGAGGTAGAGACAACAAACGCTACATCAAGGTAACTCGAGATAGTATTTTATTAATTGAAGTTTATGTTGATGATATTAATTTTGGAAGTAATGATGACATGTTATGCAAGAAATTTGAAAAGGATATGCATAATGAGTTTGAAATGTCATTACTTGGAGAAATGTCCTTCTTTCTAGGTCTTCAGATACATCAAAGCAACCAAGGAATTTTTATTTCTCAAACTAAGTATATCAGAGAAATGCTAAAGAGGTTTGGAATGGAAGATTGCAAAATAATTACCACTCTTATCCAAACCAATTGCAATTTGAACAAGGATGATGATTCAAAGTATACAGACCAGAGGAAATACAATTCAATGATTGGTATCTTACTATATATGACAATGTCCAAACCAAATCTAATGTAGAAAGTTGGAAAGGTGGCACGATTTCAAGCAACACCAAAGGAATCACATGTATTAGTAGTGAAAAGGATTTCCAGATATCTCAAAGAAACATAAGAGTTTGGATTATGGTATCAAAAAGGAAAGGATCTATCACTTATTACCTACATAGATGCAGATTGGGCAGGCTTCATTGATGGACGACGAAGCACGAGTGGAGCAACATTCTACTTGGGTGAGTGTTTAATATCTTGGTTAAGAAAGAAACAATCATCAGTATCTTTATCTACAGCCGAAGTAGACTATATTGTAGCAGCATGATGTTGTACACAGGTTATATGGATGAGACAAAATCTGATAGATATGTAGGTTGAGTATGATGATCCCATTCCAATATATTGTGATAATACAAGAGGCATCAGTATCTCAAAAAACCGAGTGATGAAATACAAGGCAAAGCACATTCCAATAAAGTATCACTTTCTACAGGAACAATCCGTAGAGAATAACATCAAAGTTTAATATGTGGGCAAAAAAGAACAATTGGAAAACATATTTACAAAACCTCTTCCACGGGAATCCTTTGAGTATCTTCACCAAAGACTCAGAGTAATTTATACTACAAAATGAATGCTTTTGAATGCTTATCTTATATGTCTTAGATTTACATGAGGAAGCACCCTAAAGAGGATAGTTCAGGTTGGGAGATCAGTTTTAGGAAGAGTTCAGTCAGAGGGAACGTCCTTGGATGGAAAGATACCTTTGCCATTGATGACAAATGGCAAAGGTAAATGCTTAGAAAAAGAGCACAGAGGCATGGTTACAGGGGGAGCATGAGTGATATGAATTCAATATTGCATTAGAGTGTTGCCATCAATGCCAAAAGGGGGTATTGTTTATTATTTGGGTTGGTTGTCATTGATGTCAACCCTTGAAGAAAGTCTGGTAGAGAATTCCAGTAGCACAAAGGTTTGGGTAATGGACCTAAGTTTGTTTGATGCATAATTGTATGAATTGTAATATATTTGAAGGTAATACTATTCTATATGGATAGTACATGTCATGCCATTTATGGTGGTATGTGAAACATCACATAACTCCTCACAGTTAGAGAGTTATGGCCATTTGAAGTTTGAGAATCCTCATGAGTCATATAGAAGCCCCAAAAGGTCAAAGTAGTCAAATTGGTTGCAAATAAGAAATTATTTAAATAAATAAAGTGAAGTGATCAGTGTACTACAATTCAAAGTGGATACAAAATAAATTATTTAAATGATAAATTTAATGGAGAAAATACTAAGTGGACAAGTGGTTAGAAGTGGGTTAGCCCTAAAATAAGGAAAGTGGTTTAAGATGGTTAGAAGGTAATCCCTTGAGGAAGCTACATGAAATTATAAATAAGAGGCAAGGGCCTCTCATTCAAAGAAACTTGAGAATATTGAATATCTACTAGTGACTGAGGTAACCAAAGGAGATCTAAGGAAAATTTCAGAGGGAAGGTGAAGTAAAGAAGGTCAAAATTCAAGGGAGGATAAATTCTTTTGATGATTCTTTCTAATGTATGTTATTTACAAGTCATCTCACCATTTTTTAAATAACTTGGTTTCTATAATGATTCATACCATTAAATCTGGAGGTCATTGAGGAAACATGTCTAAGTAGCTAGTCCTGAAATATATCTAGTCCTGAAACTAGTCTAAAACAGGTGTTTCATGTAAAAACGTCATAACTTATTCATAACAGATCCAAATTCAGTAAGACCAAATGTGTTGATTAGATTACATTATTTAGTATTGTGTGTACCATTTCAGATTCATACAACAAATATTCTGTGTGGGGTATGCTCTACAAGTTCACTCTCTAGAATAAGCCAGAATTCAACAAGGTATGCCAGTTTTTCTATAACTCATTTTCTGAGAGGTTCCAAGCAGTGAAACCTAAAAGAATTGCATAAAATACATTGAAGAACATTGTGTACTATTTTTAGATCTTTATTCATTACAGGTACATAGTTATGATTATTTCAAGTTAGGGTTGTTGACTAATCCAAAAATTAGTCATGTGAAACTAAAGTAATGTTTGATGAAAATTCTATTCTCTTGTTGTTAAAGTTAAGATAGGTTTGTAGGTATGTGATAATATACACTAGGTCTGTTATAGAGTTACAAGTCATATTTGGATGATGAAATTGATGAGGGTTTTTGGTTGAGGTACATGTTGGGTACATGGTTGAGACAAATAGTTGATGAGTTGGCACATACATGAGGTGTATAGTTGATGATGTTGGTACATATTGATGAGTCATAGTTTATGAGTAGCTGATGCATGATTGGTACATACTTTTTACATGGTTGGAGGCACTTGTTAGTAGTATTGTTGACACATGGTTTATGGATGATGTAGAATACTTGTCTTCGTATATTATTAGAAGTACATATTGATCTTGGTGATGACTATGAGCTGCTGTGTTATGCTTGGTTGATGCACATCTTGGTAATATTGTACATATGGTTGAGAGTTGTCTTGGTGATTGATCTTGGTGAGTACATCTGATTTGGTTGATAAAATTGATGAGAGAGGTTGTTGTGATAGGTTGTTTGGACAAGTTATTTGTATAGGTTTGGTGCATGGTTGATGCATTTGTTTCTGGTACGGGTTGAGGTATAGGTTGATGTATGGTACATGTTGGCACAGGTTATTGGCATAGGTTGTTACAACTTGTTTGGTGCAAGTCGATTGGTACATGTTTACAAACAGTGATTGTGTGATAGTTGTTCCATCATTCTACTCATAATTCGGGGTAGTTGGATGATTCAAGGATAGGTGGTTGTAGCCGAAGAACATAGGGGGTTGTAGCCTCCTTCTAGTTGTAGCTAAAGAATTGAGGAGTTGGAGCTTCCCTCAAGTTGTAGCCTGAGAAACTAGGGGGTTGGAGACTCCTTCCAGTTGCAGCTAGAAAACAAAGGAAGTTAGTGCTTGCAATGAATGTAATTATTAAAAACATATAAGAAAAACAACTATGTCGTTTTCTCTCACTTTGGGTTTCCACGTAAAAACACTGGTGTACTTTGTATGTGTATGATTGCTCATTTTTTCATTGTTTATTTACTTTGCAACTATTATATGATAATGCTACATCGATATAACACTTTCATTTTGTGGTTAAAAAGGATTAAATTTCTCTATTACTGATTCATGCCCCCCCTCTCAGTAATCCAACAAATTCTCCCTTCTACCCGCATAAAGCAATTACGTAGCTGGAAATACTTCCTCATGGATAACAACTAGGCCTCCACTTCTTCATCCTTCTTCTTCTCATCATCAAAGATAGGAGGTTTGATATTATTCATTTCTCCATGTATCTCGTCCACCCCTATCCTTCTCTTATTCTTTATGATAGGACATGGACTTAATATATTGTGCACTTTCCTAAGTAAATTTGTTGGTGAGTGGTGATGATTCCTATTAGCACTTCTTGTTTTTCTTCTCTCATCATGAGACCTATGACTTCTTGACTTGCCTGACTCTATATCATCCATTTTCTCTTCTATTATGTCCAAGCTTTGCATCAACTTGATATTGAAGCCATCTTACTGCTTCTTACCTTTCATAAGCCTCTCATTATTAGATTTATACCTTAGGACATATTTTTGCAGTCTCTTTATGGTTTCTGCCAAGTTTATGCACTCCTCCTTGTCTTCCTTATGCTCATTGGATTATGTACTATCAATACCCATACCAATATGCAAACCCATGAATTCATCATCATGGTTGTAATTTCTTTGTGCATCTTTGATGCTTTTGAATTTCTACGCTAATTATGTCATGATCTAATTGTTGATAATTCTACAAAATGTGTAGGTAATAAGATTTGTTAGATGAATTCATGCAACAACTTCATGAAAATTTTGCACAATTTTTTCATAATCCTTTCTTCTAATTTCTTGGATGATTTGAACATCCCAATTCAAAATTTCTAGTGAATAATTTGAGTCCTCTGTCCAAAAATTTCCCATGAACTACTTATTGCGTAATTCTGAGTCTTACGCTTTAAGTTATGGTCATTTGGATTTCACCCAAATATCCTTTTACTCTTTTTTTCTTCTTTCTGAAGCCCGTGCGTGAACTGGTATCCAACACATACCAATGCACGATGTCAATATTTAACATATGTACCATTTATCAATAATAGGCATGCACTACCCATTTTTCTCTGCATAGCTCCAAATTTTAGTGCACACATCTTTGCACCATTCTTTTCTGCACATTTCCAGCATCACACTCTACAATGTAAAAATCTAGTGTGCAGACTTGTTCATTCATGTTTTATGCGCACCATGGTTGTGTTGTAATTCCAAATTCAACCACTTGCTAGTTTGAATTTTTTCCTTAAGTAGATACTCCAGCCTTGCAGACTCTCTTTTGGAATTGGAGCTTTGATACATACCAATATGTAATTTTCCCCGTTACCAGCACTAAAAAATTTATTTGATACCAATCTGTAATGTTCTACATTACCAACACTAACAAAATGCTTTAATACCATTATATAACATCCCCAACTTACTCCTGAGCAATGCCACTCCAACAATCTAGGGCATAGACTCTATGCTATAATGCTAATCTACACATAATCATGTGAGGTAACATGCATGATCCCAAGTCGCATCATGACATACACATTTTCCTCTTCAGACACTAGATATAATAGTGGAATTAACACATAATACAATTGTGCACACAATCATTCAGAACACACAAATATATTGTGTGTGCAACCAATTTGAACACATGAATATTACTATGTGCAGAACCACTCTAGTGTCACACACAGATTCAATTCTCCTTTTGCGCACAAATATTTTTCATTGTGTGCACAACAAACCCAACCTCTTGTGCGTATAGAATATTTCCATACACGCACGATAATTCTATCCTTTTTTCTGAAACTCATGACAATTATTACAAAATTAAATAACATAAATAATTAATAATTGTCATACTCTGCATGTGCAACAATAATTATTGAATACAACATCATTCTTACATGTACAAACAACATCATACAGAATAAACACAAATGTCATACATGAAATAACCCATATCAGACATAGATAATTAAGGACAAAGTAAATTAGACAATCAAATAAAGGACACTTATATTTTTATAAAGAGTCACCAACTACGTGCAAAGATCATAATTTCCTCCTAGCCATAGACTATGTTTCTCATATACTTTTAGTAATAGGTCACCCCCAAGTTGGGGCTTAAAATCCACTAGGGAAAAATGATTCCTAATGCCAAGATAAGGTCTGATAATCAACAAAATTTCTTAGTCCAAGGTGTCGAACTGTTGCAAGTAGCCTATAGTCTATGATTCCCTACATGCCTGTCCCACCCTAGAAAATGTGCCCCTTCTCTACTCAACATTCCCTCGGTTTCCCCACTTCCATTCCAAGGCTTCAACAGCATGCCATAAATGAAGTCTCATAGATCTATAACTAACTCCTAGCAAATCTCTCACCTAGAGAGAATGCTAACGGGCCTAAAATCCCACATCTTCAAGAGAAAATATCTCACCTGGAGAGAATTCTCATGGGCGTGACAATCCACCTCTTCAGCAATAAAGACTCTGGTTAAAATATGGAAACCCCTTTCCAATAGTTTTTTAGCAGATAAGGTAATGGTTATTCCCCTCATTCAGATGGTTCGACCCCCTCCAGAAAAATGAGTGAATTCCCCAAAATACACTAAGGTTCGACCATATATTTGCATGGTCATAACTAGACACTTGTCTTCTTCAAAATTATCTTTAGTGACTTGGTGATTCGTTCCCATCCCTAGGGAACATAGGATAAATAAATATCCATAATTATTCTTTTCGGAAATATTAATAAAATATTCCCTTACCCCTTTTTCCCTTTTCAGTGGAGTTTATCCCCCCATCTCTTTT
>JASDQU010012694.1:53857-64256 GCA_032191745.1 Picea mariana | reverse complement strand
ATCCCTAATGCTTTCTTATCCAAAGAATCAAGGATTCCTTCACAATCATCTTTGATTTCTTTGACTATATTCTTGCTCTCATACATATTTGTTTCCCATACCTTGAGCATGATGTCTCCTTTTATTTGTTTTGTGACAGAGAGATTTATATTTTTTGTCGCCTCTTTATTTCCTGAACATGCAACCGCTTTCTGGAAAGTATTCCTTGCTTCTTTAGCTTCCTTTTCTAGTAAAATAATATTATCAAGAGATTCGCTTACCTCTTGAAGGTAATTTGGGAAGATCCCTATTTTGGAGATTAGTCCCTGCTACTCGGCTTCTATCCTTGTATGTGTTTCCAGTGAGAGGGTCTAGAAATCCTTTAAATCTATAACCCAACCTTCCATCAGATTTAACCTAGTCTGTAACTATTCAACATGCTCCTTTTCCTGAGCAACCTGCACCTAACTTGCTTGTATCTTCTTATTCATTTCGTCCAGGCTTGATTTAAGTAATTGAATTTCTAGCCTTTTGGCAGCCTTGATCTGCTCCAAGCTTTTACTCACCTCTTCTCTGATGTTCTTCTCAGCATTCTTTAAACGATCTTGTAATTGAAATATCATGTTATTACTCTTCTTTATCCTCATTCTCATGTTTTCCACAGTAAAAAAGTTTGTTGTTTCCATGGCTCCCATGGAACCTTCTATCTCTGTAGAGAAATCCTCCTCCTCCAACTTTTGTCCATCTATCAAGACTTCATGTTTTTTTACCATACTCCCCTCCTTCATATACATCTCTTGTTTCGGGACGATCTTCCTTTTTCTGCTGAAAAAATAATCAGAAGGAGGAATCTCATCTATGGGGATAGAGATGAGGTCATCAACAAATAGGGCTCCTGTCTGTGGGAATACAGAAGTGGACTGTAAGGGGGTTAAGGAAGCTATGGGACTTCCTAGCTCTTTAGACCCTTTTCCTCTTATCGCCTTAGGCATATTGACATCAACACCAGGTGATGAAGGGGGAGTAAGCTTACTGGAATCGAGAGGTCTCCCAGACCTCCTCTCTGCTTCTGTCTTTGAGTTTTTTGTCTGTAAGGCCTCTTTGTTTTGTGGGGGCCTTTCCATATCCCGTGGGACTTTTTCGGGATTTCCCTTCTTCTGTGCTTCCTGTTCGAAGCCTGGGGGAACATTTTCTTGCTCTGGAGGCTGAGTTGATGCTTCTCCTAGTAATACCCTGGGTAAACCACTTCTATGATGTTTCTGGAAGTTCAGGAAATCATTTTGCAAGTCAGGTGACAAAGTTTGAACCCTGGCGAGCACTTCGTCATAACTTATAACTCCTCTGAACATGTCATCACAAGGGGACTATTCATGTTCGTATGCTTTCAGATTGCAGTTAACTTGGTGATTACCCACAATTTTATAGGGATCATATTTCCTGTGATCAATATTTAACAACTTTATCTCTCCTAAAGCGGTTGCCTCAACCTTGGAATGCCCTAGATTGAGTAGCAAATATTTCCCAATCTGCACAGGGAAAATAGGCTAGAATCTCTTTTGGGCCACTTTTAGTTCATTCCCGATGCCACCTATTACTATCTAATGAGCCACCTCTCTACATACCAATATCAGGGAGGGATTTTGGTAGTGTGTGGGGAGGGATTGAACATCCAAAAACCTTAATGTAGGAAAAATTTTCTTCTATAAACCAATTAGTGAAGGCTGTGAGATTTTCCATGACTGACTCATAAATATGGGGAGCCTCGCAGCCATACAGCATCTGATGCACTAGAATCACCACGAAGTGGCAGATTTCATAGAAGGAATCCTTAGCATTTTCTTCCCACAACTTAGAATAATATTCATGAATGGGTTTATTGGAGGTTGGATTCCAACTCCAATTCATCAGAGGGAAAGGGGTCATGAAGCATATGGCATCCATGAGGTAGGTGGAGATATAGAAGGCCACTGGTTGGCCCTTGGATTTTTCATTTTGGTACTCTGTCACCTCCTTAGATAAATTGTCTAATAAGATTTTGTCCGAGTTGAAACTAAAGCCTTCAGCTGCTTCATGAAGAAGAGGCACCCATGCCGCATGGAAATGCGTGGGGATTTTGTTTCCGAAGAGTCTGCAAAGCATCATGGCTATATAGACCATGTATTTATTCAATGATGTTGTGGCATATTTCCTGTGAGTATCAGCCCTGAAGTTCGTTGGCACTCCCCACTAGTCTCTAATTATATCAGGGTATGTCTGATCTGCCTCTGCACATCAACTACAACATCTCCTTCTATACATGTGCTTTCAACACTTCCCTCAACTTTCTTAAGTAACCTCTGAGGTGCCATAGCGTTCGCATTACATTGAAAACCTTCTTGTAGAGAAAAAATCTATAAGCCTGGATAAACACAGTTCGATCACGATTGTAAAATTGAGAATAAAATTCGAAATACAGAGCCTTTATTTCCTTTAATTTCCTTTAAACAAATGTACTGAGACATGGGTTATGACTTTAATGTCTCAATGAGCAAAGATATGTTTATTGATACACAATTAATTTCAAAATATCTTTAATCGTCCATTGCAGATATTCTCATATATCGGCGATTTCAAAATGGAGTTTCAAAATGACTGTTTTATGAAACACCGAATTGCGAAATGTGAAAAGGAGTTTAATGATTGTTAATCATGTTTTAGAATGACTTAATTAAAGTTTTAGACTTTGTTTTAGAGTTTATGATTTCGCATTTCAGAGTTTCGGGGATCACACACCCAAGAGACATGTCATATGCAACCTCTGAATTGCGAAATCGCGATAAGCTTAACTTTGGTGTTTGATCGTTGTGTTAATTCTAATTAATAGAGATTTAGGAGTTAATTTCTGGTTTTTAGAAATCGAGAATCGGGATTTCAAGGATCTATATTTCGAAAATCATTTGTTAAATGGAAACCTGAACTGCGATAGATTTATGATTCATTAATTATGATTAGGGGTTTATTTCATCGCGCTTAGAGGGAACTTTATGAAGAATGCATTAGGACTCGTAACATTCACTCTTATTATTTCTTTGCAATGAAACCTCTTTCAGGNAATTAAAAGAAAACCTTTTTTTTTTTTTTAGTTAAGGACGACTCCATATTAGAAAAATACGAAGTTTTAGGTTATAGATAAAATGTTTAAACCTTGTTTCAACAGAGGGTTTTAGGGTCCTGGCCTTTGTGTCATGTGTCATCAAGCGAATGAATCCCTCAAACATCTTCTCAATTCTTGTTTCTTCAACAGTTCTCTCTGGGATCAAGGATCCACCTCTTTCCATCAATATAATTGTTGCATGGTTTCTTTATGTATGAATATTTCCTCCTAGATATATTAGGGCTTTCAAAACACTGTCATTAATCATATCAAGTAGCTCTTCCCTATCTTTTTCCTTTGGGAAATGTTGAAATAAAGGAAAAAGAACATCTTAAAAGGAGAAAACCTTTAGTTTTCTTCAATATGGGGTAATATTAGGATGCATATCCTCACACCTTTTCGCTCAAACACTTGGGACATTGATGAATTTTAATTGTAATGACAAATAAATCCCCCTCCTCTCCTTTTGTATCCCCTCCCCACTCCTTCCTGCCCTCTCCCCCACCCCTCATCTCCTTTGTCCCTCCTCACCCTCCTCCCATTCCACCCCACTTTGGGCTTTATCAAACTCAATTTTGATAGAGCCTCAAAAGGAAATCCTAGGCATGTTGGTTATGGTGGAGTCTTTAAAGATGTAAATGGAAATATTCTCAGGATCTTCTCAGACTATTTAGGATTTAAATCTAATAATGCAGCTGATATATCGGATCTTATCCAAGGACAATGAATATCTCACTCCTAGAATTATTACAAGATCATTGTTCAAGGATACTCCTGAATCATCATTCATATGCTCATCTAATTCAAAATGGATCTCCTCCAAGAAAATTATCTGGAAACTGGTGTTTAGAATATATTCTTGATATTCTTCAATATTCCATCCACCATATCTCGACCCTCATTCCCTCTCATATTATTTAGGAAGCTAATAAATTGGTGAAATTCCTTACAAATGAAAGTTTCTCCAATACTTTAGGCCTCTAGACTCTCAATGGGAGGAAATAAAAAATACTTCTCTAAAGAAGAATTGCCAATCCTTAGCTATTTCATACTTCAAACCCTCCAATCAGGTGCCATCTATTTAGGATACCCATTATGTGGTGGGTGGCATGGGATGCATAGAGGATTTAATTGTCCCATCAAGCATGCAACCACCATGTGCAAGTAATTACGTTGAACTCAGGTGAGATCTATTGGAAGCAAGGGAGGAAAATGGTTGGTACAAGTGGGATGATCTTCGAATGGTTTATGCTTGAGTTACCATTTATGACTGAAAGTGATTTTTGGAAGTCTGAATTTACTGCTCCTCTTGTCATGATGATTATTAGGATTCTTATCATAGCATGGGCACCTTCTCTAGTTTATTTCTACCGCCATCTTTGGTTAATGCTCCGTCTCTGTTCAAATTAAGATTTTGTCTCTAGGCTCATTTCAGTCCCTACTAATGAGTGTATTTTCACTCTTCTATCAGTTTCCATGGCTCCTCACACTGTTTTTTCCCATTAAAATCTTATTTGCAAGACTCAGGTGGCCCGTGTAGCAGATGCGACAATTGACTACTATGAAAATTTGGTCTCTCTAGACGAAAAAGATTCCATGCATCCTCTAGAAAATGATGTCAAAGTCATCAGGTCCTACCATGAATATGGGGATGTGGAAAAGTAGGTAGGAGAGATGGTTGCTAATCTTGGTTTCTCTAGGTATAGGGATACCAAGTTTTACAAAAAAATGGAGTTATATTGGCATACCAAAACTATGGTATCCTAGGGTATGTTTCCAAAGTATCTAGATTACAAGTAGTTCAAACAACAATTGAAAGATTTGGAAGATAAAAAAAAGTTTCTCCTTGATGTGGTCTCTTGGTTGGTCAAAAGGAAATATGACTATCTTCAACTAGTGTAGGTTGTTGGCTCATCTGTTAGGTCTCAACAACCTCCTCAGGATGTGACAAATTAGGTAGGAAATTTTGTGTTTGTTCCTTAGGTACCTCATCTCAATGATTAAGTAAAAATATATGTATTCTTGTCAGAATATGGATGGTTTTTCTTTGGTTCAACTGCATATGATTTTGTTTCTAGTTTACTAGGGTGATTTTCTTTTAGTTTATTAGAATTCATGCTACTATTTCTCGTACTAGATTGATACAATCATTTTTTGAATGCTAGCCCGGTTTCCATTCAAGGAAGGTTAGTAGAAATGTGGTTTTTTGTAACTTGTTAGATGTACATAATGGTGCTCTGATCATCCTAAACAATCTGGCCTTTTGTACATCTTGTTAATATATGAATAGAAAAAATTACTTACAAAAAAAAAAGTAATGTTTTGTGACTCTCATAATTCACCCCTAGAACCAAGTGTAAGTGAATTCAATTCCCCATCTCATACATCTCATGTGAGCTACCTCTAGTCTAAATCATGATATATTTCCCTCCATATGCAATCCTACTCAATCATGATGAATCAAGGTGGGATTTTAAGACTTCATGTGGAGAATCGACCCTCCTAGATCTATGGTTTGTTAAATTTAGACACCTTTCTCATGGATTAGTAGGGGAAAAACTTTCATCCGCATAGGCACTCTTTGGGTTCATGGTCTGTGGTGATTCAAGGAGGAATTCTTTGGTTGTTCCTATAGTGTCCCCAAGGCCGAGCCCCGTTACAGATCATGTTATATGCAAAGAATTGTAAATATGTTCTATAGGCTGGTGAGCCAAGTTTTGTATAAGCTGTAGGATTATGAGTTTTGTTAGGCCAGGAAGCCTAAGTGTTGAAGGCCAAGAGCTTGTTGATGTACTTGTATGTATGCAGGTCAATTAATAAAATATAAATACCGCCAGTGTAGACCGACCACGATGAAAGAGTGACGGGGGACTGAGCGTCCACAGAATGGGTAAGGGATCATGGGCTGGAAGGTGGGAAAGGGGCTGAGTGAGGAGCCTAGGGGCTAAGCCTAGGGGGCTTAGGCCTGGAATAATATTTTATTATTGTTCCTAAAAATCCATGTGCACATTATTTTTATCCTAAGTCCTTTTTGGAAGGACCCGTAAGTTCCCAAGTGGTGGGAGAAAGGCGTACGGATGGAACGCATGCAGTTCCCAGGGTGATAAGTGTCAACCCTAGTGCATGCAAATAAAAGCCTTGAATTGAACCGTGGGTGGGGAGACTCCGGCATTCTGAACCAAACCTCTGTGCGTGGAACCAGTACGACCTCTTCCGGATATCCAGATTCATCTCTGAAACCGTTAAGCTGTGTTTGCCTGAGGAAAACCGTGTATACCCTGTCCAGAGCTATGAGTCTGTGTCTGTTCTAGGCAACCCGGAAATGCATTTCCTTAATTGGAATTCCCTGTGTTGAACTCCAGTGGAAGAATCCCTGTGATTGTATGGGAAAACTGAGCTAGCCTGTGCGTGAAGCCTGCTCCGAAATCATCACCGTGAGATCATCCTGTGATTGTCGAGACGTTGTTGGAAGCATTTGTCTGTGTTTCCTGTGGATTGTTGGGACTGCGCAGTACTAGACTGCGTGAGGCTTGTTGGCCTGTGAGCGACTCCTCCAGGTGAGGGAGTGTGCAGAGGGAGAAGAGGACTCCTGGAAGGAACCCTGTAGCTGCCATAGAGCCCGAAGAATTCCGGTCCGGCCTATTCCTGTAACCCAAGGTAAGGGAGACTGGCAGCCGAAGGACTGTCTAGGTGACAGAGAAGGTGCACTCTCCTAGGGTGGAACAGGCATGTGGGGAATGAGGGTCTGTGGGCAGTGAGCGTGGGAGATTCCTGGAGAACTTCTCCCTGGTGAATGTGTATGTGCTATCTTCCCTGTAACCTCAGCCTAGCCTAGGATTCCTTGCCTTGGGGTGGAGCTCGGTCCCAGCTCGGGGGTGACCTACTGTTGAGCTGATGAACAGTGTGGTCTAAGGCTGGGAGGTTCGTGGAAGGCCTACACTTGGTTGGTGATTTCTCCAGCTGATAAAAGATAAGTATTCTGAATTATGTTTTAACACGTTTGGCATGACTGTATTGTTCATGTATCATGTTTTCCACTGTGTAAAAGAGTTACTGTTGAATGCTATGGAGTGTTTAATTATAGTAGTACCCATATATTTTACTCTGAGTTTTAAGTGTGTTTAATTGTTTTAAATGCATTTTCTTATAATTCCATATAAGGAATGGTAAACTGAGAGGTTGGGAAACCCGGGTAGTGAAGGGTACACTAAAAATTGGTATCAGAGCAAAGGTTTCGACACTGAGCCTAGATGGGCTAGTGGAGCACTCTTTGGACTGAAAATGTGAAGAGAAGTTGGGCCTGGAATGGCCAATTTTGGATGTTGGATTGTTCCAGTGTGTCAAGTAGTTGCTTGACCACGTTTATAAGCTCAGGAGGTTTAGCGGTGCTATGAAACTACAGCTGGTATGGTCTACGACCATAGGAAGACAGGTTTCTACACTGATGGTGTGAGAACCATCGGATCTGTTCGGGAGGGAAGGCAAACCCTTGTAACCGTCATATCTGGAGAACGTGCACAAGATTCAAAACTTTCGAATGCTGCACAGGAGTTTAACTCGGGAGGATCATGAGTTGTAAGATCCCTGTGGGATTACCCGTCAACCGTCCGAGTTGACAGAAGTTGTGCAGGACTTAAGTCCTCATGGGTAGAGGAGAAGTCCCGAAGAGGCGTCGGTATATTAGAACTCAAGAGAATCGAGACCCTGTGATTCTCGAAAACCCGAGGAGGGATCAAAGCCGTAAATCTTGGGAGGACAAGTGTCAGAATCCTGGAGATTTTCGAAACTCGGAGAATCAGAACTCTCGAGCACGTAGAAATCTTGTCACACGAAATCGCGATCTGCGAATTTGCGACAAGATCTGAACCGTTCATTTAGTGGACACGTGGCAGAGATCTGCACCATCGGGGAAAGTCCCGACAAGGAGTAAGTCCATCGGTGTTTGAGGTTCATCGGGAAATCGGGAACCCCGGTGACGAATGAGTCATACACTTTGAAACCCCGAACCCCGAAAACCCAACAAAAGCATATGACTGTGGTCATATGAATGCAGGTCACATGGACCTGACTTGAGCGTGAAGGGATAAAGAGAAAGGCATGTCGGCATATCGAGAATCGGGATATCAGAGATTCCGGAGGCAAAGGTTTTGTGCATGGGAAAATCGCGATACGCGATTTCCCGATAAGGCTTAGGTGCGTGGGGGCCACACCGACTGTCAGGAGGACAGGTGGCAGATTTATAGCAACAGGAGAAAGGATTGTTGACAAGTCAACGACTGGGACCCATCGGAGATCCCGTGAGCGTATGAGCATGACGTTGAAAACCGTCGAAACCTGACGGGGTAGGGTAGAGGTCTTATAGTATGGTCCTATGGACCAGAGGCTGAGCCAAGGGAGCGAGCCAGTATAAAAGCATATCAGGAATCTGAGGATTGGAGGTTGTGAATGCATGTGCATCGCGACGTCGCGACGTCACAAATTCTGAAACCCCGATAAGAGGATTGATCACGGTCATGGGCAGTGGTCGTATGGTGAGGCTATAGCCCGGAGGGCTAGCACTGATGGAGCCCATCGAAAATCGAGAATCCGAGAGGATAGTAAACCTTGACATCAGAAGTTGCGAAACTCTGAAACTGGAAGTCCCGAAATAACTGAAATGGAAGTTTCGGTCAACCGAAAAACACAGAGCCATACAGAACCCAGAAAAACTTGGGAAGATGAAATAACTTTCATTCTTGTTCATATTAATTATGAATATTGTGGGATATTCATGAAGTTTAATGTCCTGACAATTTTGAATTGGATTGCATAGTATGTGTCCCGAATACAACAGAGGCCAAAACTCCAGATAATCAACACCAAGTATGGAGTGGGGAAGAATGCCAATTATCCCTGAAATGGAAGATGAACAAGAAGGAAAGGATGTTAACCAAGGATTAGAAGGATCACACTCTAATGGGCATGGAAAAGAGATGGATAAGGAAGGACATATGATGAAAATCATTGAAGGGTTACAAAGAGAGGCCAAGTAACGCTGAGCTGATAGCCAAAAGCTCATGAAAGTCAGATATCAGCAAGGGAAATTAAACGTAAGATTCATGTAGAGTCTGGAAAGAATAGAGAAGAAACTTGAGAAAGGAAGAGACTCAAGTACGATAGAGAGTCGCAGAACTCATGAAAGAAGAAGCAGGTCGAGGAGTGGTAGCCGACATCACAGTCGCTCCCAAAAACATTCTCGCAGTAAGACACACAGCAATTCAAGCCCATCACCTACCAGAAAACATTAGAAATATGGAAAGGAGGAATTGAAAGGAGAAATGAATAAAATTAAACCTCCAACATTTGATGGGGAGCATAAGAGGGAGGAAGATGCTGAGACATGGTTGCTTGGCATGAAGAAATATTTCCAGCTGCAGAATTATTCTGCTCATGCAGAAGGAAGAATTGCAATGTACCAACTGAAAGGAAAGGCATCTATGTGGTGGGATCAGTTTGTGCAGGTGCAACACATCAAAGAGAAAGAGGTCACTTGGAAGGAATTCAAGAGGTATTTCGAGAAGAAATACCTAACTAAAAGGTACTATGATAGAAAGATGAAGGAGTTTTTCGAACTCAAACTGGGAAACATGACCATTGATGAGTATGAACGAAGTTTTCTGGAACTAATAAAGTATGTTCCATTCATCAAGGATGAGGCTGTCAAAATTCAAAGGTATCTGAGTGGACTGCCACCTTCCATTGGTGAAAAAATTCAATACGATGATCCCAAGACCATGGAAGAGACCATAAGAAGGGTGAAATGTCTATACGAATAGCAGAGAGAAAAGCCTATCTTTCAGAAGGCTTGGGATAACCAGAAGAGGTTTAAGAAAGAACAGAGGCAAAAGGGAAGCAAGCCTTCCTTTTTCAAAAACAGTCATTGGGGACAGTCAACTTTTAAAGAGCCCAGGAAAGTTGAAGGGAATGAACAAATGTCAAGACCTCCAACCATGGAGTGTTGGGGCTATAAAGGGAATCATAGGTACAGAGATTGCCCCCACAAAAAAGACAAAGCGAGAACTGTCCATACTGTTCAGCAAGCTGAAACAGTGGAGGATATGGGCAGCAGAATGCCATGGATCTACGCAGCCCTGGACAAAAAGCAAGCAGAATTTCAATCACATATGATTGAAGTGGAAGGTATGATCAACAACTGACCACTTGTTATTTTGATTGATTCAGGGGCTAGTCATAGTTATGTAGATCCTAGGGTGGTGGAAAGTTTTAATCTAATGAAGAGAAAACATG